>JANZLD010000006.1:74900017-74918415 GCA_026413575.1 Erythroxylum carthagenense
GTGAAAATTTTCCTTATTTGTGATTAGCATATGTGTTCGGTTGTGGGTCTTCTACGCTGGATGGGTCCGAATGTTGGACCTCGGAGACGGGGTCCAACATTGTTTGGTATCAAAGCCAGGTTTCGATCCTGGGACTTGTGGGTTAACAACTCTCACTAATATCACATTAAAAAATCAGTTATACCTAAAATGTCAATGAATGCATGTACAAATATTTTAATGTGTGCAAAAATTTAAATTCGCATGCGTATATACTAAAAATATGCATAGGCATGAGATGCATTTTTCTTAGTCTCTCTTTGATCTCACCTGTGTCGTATCTTAGGGTTCTAACCCTTAGTATAGGAAACGGGATGTTACAGGATCGATTGACAAAGTTAGCCCATTTTTTACCAGTGAGAATAACTCACTAGACCAGTTAGCCCGAAAGGATGTGAATGAAGTGGTTAGACTGCATAGAGTTCTAGTGTCTATTTGATCGGATAGGGATCCCATATTTATTTCGAGATTTTGGAAGAGCTTACAGTCAGCAATAGCTACGAAATTAAACTTCAGTACTGCATTTTATCCTCAAATAGATGGACAGAGTGAGAGGACAACAAGACTATTGAGGATATGCTCCGAGCGTGTTTATTAGAGTTTCAAGTAGCTTGGGATCAGTATATAGCACTGATAGAATTTGCTTATAACAACTATTATCACAGTAGTATCAGAATGGCACCGCATGAGGCATTGTAAGGTAGGAAATATCGGTTGCCTATATATTGGGATGAAGAGGGCTTGAGAATGGTTGAAGGCCCAAAATTGATACAAGATACTGTGGATAATGTGAAACTGATCCAAGGTCGAATCAAAACGGCTCAAGATAAACAGAAAAGTTATGTAGATCAGCCTTAAAGGGATATGAAATACAATGTAAAAGACGGGGGATTACTGAAAGTGCCACCTTGGCGAGGAGTGTTGAGATAAAAGACAAGTTGAGCCCAAGGTACTGTAGTCCTTATGAGATCATTGAGATGATATGACCTTTGATATACAAATTAACTTTACCAAATGAGATGTCTCAGTTACATAATGTATTTCATGTGAGTATGCTTAGAAGATACCGATCTGATCCAACATATATGATACCAGCTCAAGAGACTGAGGTTTCTAGTAACCTAAGCTATGTTGAGGAGTCGATCAAGATAGTAGGTTATCGGACAAAACAACTAAGAAATCGGGTAATTCCATAGGTGAAAGTCCTTTGAAGGAATCACTAGACTGAAGAAGTGACTTGGAAAATGAAAGAACACATGAGGAGACAATAACCCAACTTGTTCGAACAATCAGGTGAGAATTTCGAGGATGAAATTTCTTTTAGGAGGAAAGAATTGTAATATCTAGTTACCCATGTTAAGGCTAGAATAATGTATACCAGAGTTTATTGAGAGATTAAAAAGTGGATTTCACACTAACGCATAATATAGCATACACATACATGTGAATATTGATCTTGCACATTTAAATGATCGTACATGCATTTATTGACATTTTCTGGGTATAATTGATTTATATATATAATTATGTTGAGAATTGTAGTTTATTTGTATTGAAAACTGTTTTGGAGGGTATAAATTATTGAATTTGAATTTTTTGTGAAATTTAGGAAATTTTTGAAATTATGAGTATTTATGGACCAGAAAAATATCAAGTGGCAAGATAATTGATGAATGGTAGTAGAAATAAGAGTCATAAGATAGTGAAGAATTCTATAAATGATTTTGGGATTTATTGACAAATGATACTGAAAAATTTAGAGACAATTGGAATAAAATTTGGAGATGATTAGACTAGTTAAATAAGAGAAACCGGTTTAAACTTCTAGAATTGGACAAGTGACAAGTGTCACTTGCCAAGCCTAGTATTGATTTCATGAATTTACTGGAAAGACTAAATTAATTGTTTGGTCTTGTTTTCTTCTTCGTGACGTTCTTCATCCTCTGTAAGCTTCATTGCTTCATAAATTTCTCACCCTCACAATGCAAGTTTTACTCTCCCTTTTCACTTGTTATTTCACTGTGTTACCTTTTCAACTGTCATTGAAATACCTAACCTCACAACCTTCAATTGTTGACGATCGTGTTATATTAGAATGCAAGGGTTCTTGTGATTTTGATGAATTTAGAGTTTCAAACAAGTAAGTACCGTATGGTTTTCATGATATGTAGAATGAAACATGCATCACGTTAGTTAACCGTTTAGTATTTTAAAATGAGGTTGTATATATATACTATAATGTGAGTAAAAATTTAGAGAATACCGTGTGCCTTGATTTTGCATTTTTGATGATCAATATTTCATAAGATGGTGTTAAAATGAATTTTGAGTTTGAAAGATCATTGAAAATATGTAGCGGAATATTTTTGGAGAAATGAGATATGTATGCTTTGTTTTCACTATGTCATTACGTGAATCTTTTGGGTGTTTTAGAAATGAACTAAAATGAGTTTTGAGTTAAGGACAAAGGTGTAAGGTGATGTCGTGATGTGGGAACGAAAGATTAAAATGATAATTAAAGAAGAAAATGGAGAAGTGCAGAAAATGGAAAAATGTAGAAAACATGATAAAGATGCGTGAATGATAGAATCTATTTTAAATGTTTATGAACAATCACAGATTTTGATTTGTTTGTGATCAAGTTGAGCTGAAATGGAAGTACGAGTGGAAGAGGAAATAAGTTAGAAATGGTGGAGTTAGTAAAAGAGATGAAGAAGAAAGAAAAAAATCTGCAGTTCGTGAATCTAGAGAAGAAATTAGGTAGTGTATGCATGATTGTGCACAAGGGGAAAAAATAAGGAAGTGTGCATGATCGTGGCAGTATAATATCAACTAGAAAAGCACGATCGTGCACGATCGTGACAATGAGGAAACGTCTCGCAGTGCACGATCGTGACCATACGCGACAGTTGCAAACATCCTTCATTCTTTTGGCTATAACTTCTTCTTCCGACCTCTAAATGACCTAAAATTTGAGCCAACAAAATCCTCACACATTGTTCTTTCTCTCCACCAAAATTTATGGCCATCTAAATTCATTCGTAAAAGATTGAGTGATCAATTTAGGAAATGATGAAGTGTGTTGGAATATGATAAATGGAGTGTTTTCACTGAACATGCTTTAGTATTTTTACCATATATTGATCTTTAGACCTCAAAATGGAATAATTTTTTATTTACATTAAACTAGAGACATATGGTTACAAACTTCTAGAAGGAATCGAATTTTAATTTTGTCTCTAAGAATTATAAAATCTGGCTTGAATTTGAGTACAGAGTACTATTGCAGTTTAAGAATAGTCCAAAGTACTTGGAGTATAACTTTTAAAATACAAAACTAAATTGTATGATCTTGGTGCCATTAGAATCTTAATACATAGAGGAACAGTTGTCTATAAGAAATTAGTGCCTAAATACTCCATTTTTCTTGTCATAAGGATCATGCAAAGTTGACCCGAAAGTCTATCTTGAGAAAAAGTTGGAATGATTAATTGAATGATGAATATAGAATAAATTTGTTTTATTGAGGTGTAAACCTAAGTTCAAATCATACATATGTGAGTTTTGATATATGAGTGATCAAGTGATGAGAATAATGGATATATACCTAGGATTGTCATTGAGGACGCATAGTGCATAATTCATATATACTTATATGCATAAATGAGAATTTAAATAACTATGCAAATATGTGATATGTGTAAATATATATTCCATGATATAAAGGAGCATTTAGAGAGTTAACATTTAAACATTGCCGGGACTTCAAGGCAATAGCTTTCTGGAGCAATCTGTGAGTAACCTAGATGGTCTCACTTAATTGATTGTTTGTTTTAAATTATGTTCTGCATTATCTCATGAATGTGAACTTGATTGTGTTGATTCCAAACTTTGAAAGTCCAAGGCATTTGATGCATGAATGAGATATTAGAAGTGCTCCTTGTATGTGAATATGACTGAAATAAGTGTACTCAACAATTTTGTTGAATGCCAGACTAAGATCCGATGAGAAATGTGTTCTGGATGTGAATATGAAATCAAGTGCTTGATTGAGAATGTGAGAATGTGATGTATTTCATTACATGAATGTATGAAAGATAAAGGTAGTTGTGATCAGAGTCGCCAGTAAAAAAAACTTAAAGCTCAGCATATGAATAGAGCCTTAGGCTCAGTTGTCATTGTACCTGGTATCCACTAAGGGATATGAGACATTATCTAATAAAAGCAAGGTATCCACAAGGGATATAGGCTAGTGAAAGGCACTCAATTACAACAAAATAATAAATGACAGTGAGTCTCATGAGCATTGTATTTAAAATTGATATGTGTAATATAAATGATTGAAATGATCAGTATGATTACTCTGAATGTGATATATGATGCTACATGATAAATGAGATGATGTGAATTATGTGTTTGTATATGATGATGTCTTGTGTTAATTGAGTGAACCATCGAGGGTGGTTATCTCAATAGGTTCGCAAAACTTACTAAAATTGCAACATTGATATTTTAGGACCGAAAGAGGACATTAGTGACAAAGAGACTCTACAAGAAGCATAGTTCTTGTACTTTTGGATCAGAGAAATGGCTTAAAGGTCGGTCAGTTGAGACTGAAGGATTAGATATAAATTTTTGTATAATTCCTCTTTCATGTAGCGCATTTTGTATTAGGTTTTGATGATGTATAGATTTAGATGAATTTGTAAAATTTCAGTGTACATACTCGGTTTTTAAAATATTGTGTCATTTATATATTTATGATGATGCCATGATTAAGTTAGTGATGTGAATGCTTTAACATGTCACTCTTGTGGGGTATGTATTCGGATATTACTCAAGATGTTAGGTATGTGTCCAGTGAGAGTGGGGTGTTACATGCTAAGTACACATTTCAGATATATCAAAGGTTTTGGATTTGGTCCTAAGTCAACCGTTTCATTATCATCAAGACCAACATACGTTTAATGTCTTGAAAAGGAAAACAAGTTGCTTAAAAAATTACTTGGTTTGGATAATGTGAGTTGTGAAGATGAAAACGAGTCTGAGTAATTAAACTAATCTCTATATTTATTATTTTGTATATAAGTATTTTTGAAGATGTAATTAAAATCTTGTACACGAACAAATATAATGATATTTTATTTTTTATATACAATGTTTCAAATTATCACTTATTTGGAATAAATTTTATAATAAATTAACAACAAAAAAATCTAAATATTATATGCAATAATATGAATTCAAAATATCGCAAATAATTATAATTCAACATGGCATATCATCTAGCTAAAATGTATATTAAATTTTGAATATATTTACAAAACGTAGCTAAAAATATTTGACTATTTTTTATAAACATAGCTAAAACCCTTTGGCTACGTTTCTAGTTTAGCTATATTTATGAAAACGTAGCTAAAAGATTTTGGCTATGTTTGTTATAAGCATAGCTAATAAGTTTTTGCTACGAAAACTAAGGTAAAAATGTGGCTAATAATTTTTTGCTACAAAAATAAAATATAAGAAAAATTATTACAATCGGCTAAAAGCGTCGCATAAAATTTTCAACTACAAGAGCTTGGGAACATTTTTGGCTGCGATAATAAATTATCGCTAATAGTTTTTAGCAACGAAATTTTTCGTAGCCAAAAATCGTCTCTCTTATATTAAGAATCTTCACATTCAGTGACAGTATTTTGGCAGAACCTCCTCGAATTGTAAACCCAGGTCATGTCCTCAAATACACAAACTCACTAGCGCCATTGAATTGAAAATGGATCTGACACCAAATGTAGAAGAAGCTATCTCTCTCGTCCTTCATATTATTTGTTCATGTCAGTTGTACACTCAATGGCTTCATAAAAATGGCTCTCAACTCCTCCCACGATCGCTCCCACTCTGCTGATCTCCGCCCTAACAAATGTACTAAACCTCCAGATCCTCCTCCTTCCCCGCACCCCCAGCGGGTAGCCCCGCCCTTGCCCTCTCACGGCCTTGGCAGCCCTGTTCAGAAATTGATGTCCTGGAAAGATAAAGTCCTCAATCGGGAACGCTCCAAAGAAGCTGCTTATGAGGCCCGAGAGCGAACCCCTGTGAATCTCCTTGAGGCTGGTGTTGTCACTCGCGAATATAACGAGGGCTCCCCGAATCTTTCGATTTTTCACGTGGACCCAGCGTACCTGGCGACGCTTGAGGCCCCTTGGCGGCAATCGGTCGTCGTCAAATTGTTGGGGCGTTCCATCTCTTTCCGGCTCCTCTACGCCAAAATTGAGCAACTGTGGAGGCCGACTGGAGGATTCGACGTCCTGGACATCGGCCACGATTATTTTCTGGTGAAATTTGATCACCATGCTGATTTTGATTTTGCGATGGAAAAGGGTCCTTGGATGATCTTTGATCATTACCTCACAATCCGCCAATGGTTTCCGGGCTTCTCGGCGTCGACTGCTACCATTGATTCCGCACTGGTCTGGGCTCACCTGCCTGACATCTCCGTCCAATATTACGATGAGGACTTGCTCTTGGCCCTTGCCACCGGCCTAGGCCGCCCGATTAAGATTGATAAGCATCCTACTTTGGCCAATAGGGGTCGCTTCGCTCGTGTCTGTGTGGAGGTGGACCTCGATAAACCTCTGGTGGGTCAACTGGTGCTGGATGGCACCACGCATTTCGTGGAATACGAAGGTCTACACACTATCTGTTTCACCTGTGGTAAATTTGGCCATCATGCGGAGAGCTGCTCAGTTCCTCCGGCTGTACCCTCTTCTCCGTTGCAGGATGCTCCAGAGGCCCCTGCCTGCGAGATGGTCCAGGTGGACACTACAGTGCTACCTCGCATTGATGAGACTACTGACCCTCATTGTCACGACGCCCCTCTCGGTGTGGGCTCCTGGATGGTCGTTGAGAAACGACGCAAGCGTACTCCACGGTCCAACCTAGCCTTGGTTTCCTCCTCTAGTCAACATCAGCCGCCCAACCGTTACTCGACTCTGGAGGACATGCCTGGGAATGCTGCGCAACATCATGCTCCTGCTCTTGGCCAAGACAAGGCGCAACCCGTCGGGTTCACATTCGAGGTGGGCAGTCCTAGTGGTCCTAAGAAACAAGGCAAACCATCCCGCCAATCCGCTAGGCCCCCCAGCGTTCCCAACCCTTTGGGCCCTGGTCACCAACCCGCCCCCCAACTGCCTCTTGCGCCTCCTCTGCTGGCCCAACCCCAGTCGCAGGCGTTTGACAGACTCGCTCCCCCAGCTGGCTCCCGAGTCCGAGGCCCTTCGCAGGCCACCCCTTTGCCCCCCTGTCGACTCCTCCCTTGTCATGCAGGTGGCTACCCAGTTCCGCCAAGCCTTTCAGACCTCCACTCCACCCCCCCCACTCCACTGCCGTCCTGCAAGCTGAACCCGACGGGCACAATCCTCTGATTCTCTTGGGTCCTGATCCTCCTGACCTAGGTAGCACCAACCCCTGCGACCGTGCTTTGTCCGTTCCTGGGGATATGCTTTTACCAGCCAGTGCTCCTTCTTCGACTTCCCCTCCTGTGGACGGGGTGGATGTGGACATGGTTCCCTGTAGCCTCGCCTCTTAGCTTCGCCATCCTCCCTTCCCTCTCGTTGTTTTATGATTAAAAGTCTTAACATTTTGTCTTGGAACTGTCGTGGGGCGGCTCGAGCTGGTTTCATAGCATGTGTGAAAGATTTATGTCTGAGGCATCAGGTTGATATCTTGATCCTTTTGGAGCCTCGTATTTCTGATCGCCGGGTTGACAGGGTGTCCCGTTCTCTGGGGTTTGAGAATGTTGTCCGTGTGGAGGCCTCGGGTTTTTCTGGGGGCATATGGTGCTTGTGGAATGATTCGTCCCTTACGTTTCAAGTGTTGGTTTCCCATCCTCAGTTCCTCCACTGTCTTGTTCGTGATCCCATACACCACGTCTGGTTCTTCACTGCTATTTACTCTAACCCCCACCCTTCTGGGCGTACTTGCCTTTGGTAGGAGCTGTCCCGTTTAAGCACCATCACTGACCGCCCTTGGGTGCTGATCGGGGATTTCAATGACTACGCTAGCAACTCGGACAAACGGAGGCGACGGGCTGATCGCTTCCAGCAGAATATGGACGCCTGCTTTCTCTTGGACCTCGGCTTCAAGGGCCCCCCCTTATACTTTTCGGCAGCAGGGTCACGGAGTGGTTTCTATGTTCGTCCGTCTCGATCGCGCTCTCTGCAACAACGCTTGGCGGCTCTTGTTCCCTGAGGCCTCGGTTCATCACCTCCCGCGTACCTCGTCGGATCACCATCCCATTGTTGTGAAACTTTTTGGTTTCATTCCCCCTACGTCTTCCCATCCCTTCAGATTTCAGGATGCCTGGACCATGCATCCGGGCTTCCTCCCTGTTGTGGTGGCGGCGTGGGCCCAACCCCACTCTTCCCTCTCTGCAGCCCTGACTGACGTCCAAGCTGCGGCTCTTCAGTTCAACAAAGATACTTTTGGCAATATTTTCCGACGTAAACGTCATCTCCTCGTTCGCCTCGCTGGCGTTCAAAGGCTCTTAGCCGTCTCCCAGAGTGCCCATCTTTTAAACCTCGAACAGGACCTCACCTCTGAGTATAATGACGTCCTTTGCCAGGAAGAAGTCCTGTGGTTCCAGAAATCCCGTATTCAATGGTTGCACTTTGGGGACAGAAACACGTCTTTCTTCCATGCGCTGACTATCACTCATCGTAAGCACAATAGGATTGAGAGGCTTCGCACCCTCGATGGCACCTGGGTCACTGATGAAGCGGATCTCCAGGCAGAGGTCTCACGTTTCTTTCATGATCTCTACTGTTCTGTGGAGGATATATGCCCCACCTTCCCTCCGCTCATGGACCACGTCACGCTTTCTGAGGAGGACATCCATTGCCTTTTGGCGCCCATCTCCAAGGAGGAGGTTTTCAACGCCCTCCACTCTATGAAATCGTACAAACCCCCAGGCCCGGACGGGTTCCAACCCATCTTTTACAAAAAATTTTGGCCCCTGGTAGGTGAGAGTGTCTTTCAGATGGTGCGCCACGCCTTCCTTACCGGCACTTGTCCTGCTGATATTAACGACACGTTGATTGCCCTTATCCCCAAAGCAGGGCAGCCCGCTTGCATGTCCCAATTCCGCCCCATCAGTCTCTGTAACGTCAGCTAAAAAATCCTTTCCAAGGTCTTAGTCCAACGTCTTCGCCCCATTCTGGGTAACCTGATCCTTCCTGCGCAGGGTGCTTTCCTCCCAGGCCGCTCAGCGACGGACCATATCCTCTTGGCCAAAGAAGTCCTTCATTTCATTCAGAAATCCAAGAAGCGGGACGGTTATCTCGCTATAAAGCTCGACCTTAGCAAGGCCTACGACCGGCTTGACTGGCGTTTCCTTCACCAAACCCTTCTTGACTTTGGTTTCCCTTCATCCATCATTTCTCTCATTATGTCCTGTGTTTCGACTCCTAGATTCTCTATCTTATGGAATGGTTTATGCTTACCGGCCCTCGACCCGCTCCGTGGGCTACGTCAAGGAGACCCCTTATCCTCGTATTTGTTTGTTCTTTGCATGGAGAAACTCTCATTGCTCATCTCCACTCATGTTCAGGCTCGGCAATGGAAGGCCATCAGAATCTCAGGTAATGGGCCTGCCCTTTCGCATTTATTATATGCTGATGACGTGCTCTTGTTTTCGCAGGCGTCCATCCCAGGTAGTCGGGTGCTCCTGGAGACTGTCCGTCAGTTCTGCTCTTGTTTCGGAATGCTTCTCAATGACCACAAATCAAAAATATTCCTCTCCCCGCATGTTTCTCGCTCTCACAGGGCAAGTCTGCGCTGCCACTTCGGGCTGACCTTTTCTTCGGATTTAGGTACCTACCTTGGCGTCCCTACCACTGGTACTAACCGAAAGAGTGACTTCACGGTGGTGGTTGATCGGATCAATAGCAGGCTACAGGGCTGGAAGGCTAAGCTCCTGAATAAAGTCGGGCGCCTGACTCTGGCGAAGTCAACGCTAGCCACAATCCCTATCCACCTGATGCAGACTAGCTGGTTTCCTGTAGGGGTCTGTGATCTCCTTGACCAACGGTGTCGCACCTTCTTATGGAAAAATTCGGATGGGAAGGGTATTCATCTCCTGAATTGGGAAATGGTTTGTAGCCCCACCCACCTGGGTGGCCTTGGTCTTCGCATGACTCGTGATTCTAACGTCGCAATGTTAGGCAAACTTGTTTGGGCTCTATCCCAGCAGCGGCAGACTCTTTGGGTTGAAGTGCTGAGCAGTAAGTACCTCCGGGACAGCTCCATTTTCTTTGTTACGGCTCCTGCCTCCACGTCTCTGGGATGGAAAGCCATTTGCAAGGCTATCCCCTACTTGCGAGACGGTTTTCGTTGGCGGGTTGGGACGGGGGCTAACATCTCACTGTGGCATGACCGTTGGGTCGGTGCATTCCCCCTACGGTACCAGGTCCCCCGCATCGTCCCTCAGGACGTTCACCTCACGGTGCGTGACATTATTACTCCCCATCGCTTCTGGGATCTCTCCCGACTGCGCACTCCCTTGGCGCCTGACATCCTTCATTCCATCTTGGCGGTCCCTGTCCCCAGGTCGTGCGGGTCTCCGGACAAGTTAATTTGGGGAGAATCACCAGATGGTCAATACACTGTGAAGACTGGCTATGCGCTTCTTACTCGAATGCCCCTACTGCCTGCCCCTGCTCGGCACTGGTCGATGATTTGGCGACTCCAGATCCCTCAGAAGTTCCGTTTCTTCTTGTGGCAGCTTAATTGGTCTCGCCTCCCTACGAACGAGTTCCGGTTTCGCAGAGGATTGGCTACGTCCCCTTTCTGTCCCAGGTGTGGTCAGGGGCGGGAGACTCTTACCCATGCTTTACGGGACTGCATGTGGGTGAAGCCGCTATGGCTTTCCATCCTTGGCCGTGTTGATGACGTTTTTTTCACGCTTCCTCTCGATGATTGGTTAGCCATTAATGCCTTGGCCCCTTCCCGGCCTCTGCACCTTGTGTTGCGTTTTGTCCTCGTGGCATGGACCATATGGTGCGCCAGGAACACAGCGATCTTCCGCCACGAGCTCCTCTCTTCCGAGACCCAACTTCGGTGGTATAAGAGGCTGTTTGATGAATGCCACCGACCCCGGTCCTCGCCTCTTCCTCTGCGTGTGCCGCGATGGGTATCTTGGCACCCACCGCCCACAGGCTTTATCAAGCTCAATGCGGATGGTAGTTCGTCTGGCAATCCAGGAGCTGCCGGTTTTGGTGGTCTTTTCCGTGATGGCCAAGGGACTTAGCTTCTGGGTTACTCGGGGTTCATTGGGCAGGCCACGATCCTGCTCGCTGAACTTCGTGCCATTCTCCATGGCCTGGTGATAGCTTGGCAATGTGGATATCGGAATTTAGTTGTGGAGTCGGACTCTCGGGAGGCTATCGCTCTGGTTAGGGGCTCTTGTCCAAGCTCCCACCCATATCTGTCGGTCATTGCGGATATCAGGCTGCTGCTCCAGCGAGACTGGTTGTGTTCTGTTGTGCATGTTCTTAGGGAGGGTAATTGGTGTGCTGACTTCCTAGCCAAACACGGGGCCACTCATCTTTTGCACTGGTCGCTTTGGGAAGATCCCATCCCAGGTTTTCGCCATCTTCTGGCATTTGATGTCTCCTCCATCGCGGTTCTCCGTCCCTAGCTCTGTTTTTTTCTTTCCGTTGCATCAAAAAAAATGGCTTCATACTTTTCTACTCTATTTTACAACATAGCACAAGAAGTCCTATTTATAAGACTATGAGGTGGTGAGATCTCATTTACCGCCGTATTGTACAGCTTTTTGTCATCACTAATTTCTTTCTAATTCCTTTATGGCCATTATTTACTTTTTTAAAGATATTTAATAGTTCCTTCACTTGCTTGAAACTTTTTTAATGTTGACGAAGACGCTTCTAAAGAGAGACAAATTGGTGATCATTTAAAAGTCTTATAAACCTTATTTATAGGATATCGATGTAATACGTAGAATAAACCTTATTACGTGTTCTGAAATTGTTCATGAAAGGGTTAAAAAAGAAAAATATATAGAATACCTAATTTTGGTTTCATCTGATGTTTCTAAGCAATTTTCAAGGCTCCCAAATGAGCTCCAATCTCTTAGAACCTTTGTAGAAGTCGATCACCGACACTCAGTTAACATCTTTCTTCAATTTTTTTAAAACATAAGTGCTCTTAACGGATCAAAGAATCTATATGCTTACGAATTACATAAGTAACTAAAGAATACCTTAATATTTATATATAGCTTTCATATTGGGTTTTTCCATCACAAGCTCGATTTGGGTCAGGTCCACACTAGTTGGGATCTATTTTCTTCCCGAACTTTGATTCATCAATTTATATCATTTATTGAATCACTTTATTACATTTATTTGGATCAAATTACGTAACTTAATCGATAAATTATTAAAAATTTAAAAATACAATTAATAGTTGTCTACTATTATAAAGAAGGACAAAATTATCCACCAATCCATTTCTCTTTTGTGATTATGAAGATTTAATCTATGTAAATGAATTACTTAAAGTGCAGAAAAAAAATTGAGATATTGTTCAATGAAATGCACATAAAATTTTTGTGTGCGACAGAACACCTCCTTGTCAATTTCAGCCTCAAAAACTGAATTTGTCCTCAAACCACAAATTCACTAGAAGCTAAACTCTATAATTGGGTGAATAGTCCCCTTTTAGAGCCACAAGTGGTATCTGTTGGCTCTTCATAGGAATTCCTGCCCTGACTATAGCAAGGCTTCCTAGCAGCTTGAGTTGAGCAAAGAGTGACAGAAACTCGGAAGCTGAAAAAGGTTTTTGCAGACTATTACAATGGGAGGTTGCTGCTCAGACTCAGGCGACAACTTGCTGCTTGTGGTGGTGCTCACCATATTCATAGCCTTGCTTTTCTTCTTTTCTTGTCCACCGGCATACCCTCAGGCAAGAAGAGTCACTGTCTACTACTGTTCTTGATGAGTTCTTTAAGACCTCATCTTGTTGTAGAAGTTGCTCATAATCTTACGTGCAGTACTGACCTCTTGCGGATACCATGAGGACAATAAAACAAGGAATTATCGTACATCCATGATGTTATATGGAGGGTAGCTTTTAGTTTAGTTTAATGTTTGTCTGTAAAATAGACTGGGTGCATGTGTTACTATTTGCTTTGGTTACTGTCTCTGTGTGTTTCATGTTCTCTGGTCTTTGAAAGCTGAGAGAAAGAAGGGACTGGTGTTTCTGTTTCTACAGAAAATATAAGAAAGGAAATGGAGGTTTCAATCACCTCCTGCAAGTCATTATTCTCCTTTTTAAAACATCAAATTCGAAGTTTTCACTGTCCCAGAACTCCAGTTTTCTTTCTTTTTTAGTATGATGTCGGTCGAATTGAAATTAACAATACATATATATGTGTGTGTATTTAATCCTGGAGACCATAATAAGATTAAGGGTAGCTCTCAAAAGCTAGAACTGAATTATTGCTGTGGTAGTTTCAATCCGTGAAATTAGCTTCCCAAGAATTGTTTTACTTGAATGGCAGTGACAAAAGCTTCAACATCCTTTAATTTTAAAAAAGGAAAATAAATTATGAATAAAATAGTGTTAGGATTTATAATTACAATTTATTATTGTTGAAAATAGATTCTTAACAATATGTTCACTATTAAAGAAGAAACTATTATTTCATTCCTTCCTTTTCCAATGGTCGTTCTTAGGCTAACTGCTCTTGTCAAGTTGTGAACTCTGATACCTGGAGTGGACTGTGAAACTTTAACACACGACGTGAAAGGTAGCGGACGAGTCCTTTTCATATTGCTTACACGTTGTTAAAGGTGGTGGACGAGTCCTTTTCACATTGATTGAATATTTGGCTCCTCTTCCTCATTAATTGCTACCAAAAATTGAAGGGATTATACTGTGAAGGTCGTTGCTGTTTCAATTCCGTTTCCTTTTCTCAATGAGATTAATTTAATCTACAGATGTGACCTTTCTTGGTTATGTTCAGAAGCCATTTGAAACTAAATAATTATTCTTTACGGAGAACAGTGAAAAATGCTAAATCTTCTGTTTACTTTTGTCCCGATCAGGATTTCGTCCCCAAACTTTGTAATCAGGCTGTTAACATAGTCAAATCTTCAGCTCTAGCTGTTTGGTTTTCTAATTTTCAGCCTTTGTCAGTTTATGCTGTTTGTAATGATTTTAGAAATTTCAGTAGCGAGGTCTTCATCAGATTAGAAAAGAAAAACTCTTATCCATATTGCCAGTCACTGAAGCAGACTCTGTGTCATTAGTCGAGGGGTCCAGAAGGGTAAGGCAGTACAATCCTGAATAATTGAAATGCCAAATCTGAAGAAGAGGGTGAGACTATATAAAGAAAACGCCCATTCCTGTTACGCTTTATATCTGGAAAATAACAAGTAATATCAGCCGCCTGACCAAATCTAGCCGGAGCAAAGCTTTTCAAGCGCCAGATTTTCATCACCACCAACTGCTTCCAGTGTACTCCTCACCAGGGATTCAGGGAAACCCATCTCGACAAGTTTCTGTACCTGTAATGATTGAAACTGCGTCAGTACATAGCCATCATGTATGTATATAAACACTTCAATCACAAAGCAACCGTCCGAGATAACATATACTGTGTTTTCAAACCTTTTCTTCAGCACCTAGTGACGAGACCTTGGCAAAAGTTTCTGTCCAATAGCGAGCTGTCCCAACAAAGGTCTGATACTCCTTAATATACTGTAACGTCCACAGGTACCAAGTCAAAATGTGAAGCTGTATATGAAATAAAAGATAACAGCTTTTACTCTAAACACTCAGACAAGTACACCTGTTGTGCCACTACAGCATCTTGAGGGTCATCGGGCTGAGGGGCAGAGAGTAATGCTTGGACAGAAAGAAGTGCTGTCTTTAGAGTGAGCGCCGGACTCCACTGATCCTTCAAAATATCCAGGCAAATGGCTCCACTTTGACTGCTGATATTAGGATGCCTGAAAGCAGGCAGTCCCAACACAAGAAAAATTAAAAGTTTTAAGCAACTAAAAGATCAAGCGCAAAATGATGTGGGCATGTCATGCATGAATTAATAGATTACTCAAAACATCTGACATTGAGTTCTAGTTGCGGCAGAACTTTCAATGCACCCTAAATCCATACATTATATTGATTACATATCGCAGGGATCAGAGGATTCATCTAGTTACCACATCAAATTTGAAGCTAATGCTTTTTACTATTAGAATCCCTCTTAGTAAGGTGGGAAAACTCTTAAATGACCAACATGTTGGCAGAAGAAGAAAGAAGCTAGTGAAGGAAGAGAGATCAAGATGATGCTCCTAAGTTGTCAAGCATGATATCATAATGGTTACTTTAAATGCCTTTCTTATTTGGCCTAGTCACCTAAATTGACCTTTTGGCAGCTAGAAGTCCTTCACTTACACAATAATATGATTATCTGCAAGATCATGAAATGTTTCAACAAAACCAAGTTACATGAAGGCCAATTGACAGCAAACCTGACATCAAAACAAAGAGCAGCATCCTGTATATCAAGACCATGAAATCAAAAATCAATTTTGCAGTTGATCTCCAATTGATCAAATGCAGCAGATCTCTGCCTTCCTCACACTACTCTCCAAAATCATTCAAGGACATGAATAAATAAGACAACACAGATGCATTTACCTTGAGAGCAAATTAAAAAATTCAAAAGAACACATGACAGTTCAAAACTCAAATAGTTAGCGCAACGATCTATACAGGTAAACACACTTTTTACTGCTAGTAAAAATAACTACCGTAATGTGTAACTGCATGACAACTTAAATTATAGCCAATGTCATCTATGAGAGGAAAAAGAGTATACAACCACAATTTCATTACGCCTCCAAAACCATATTGATTTTGAAGGGTAACAATATTACAAATTAACATAAAACCATGCAAATATAAAAGCAAATTAGGTAACTTTTTCCTACCACACTTTCGTTGCAAACTGCATTTTGGGAGGCTCGAAAGGATATCCATCTACAAAAGGAACCAAGCATCGCAACTGCAAGTTAATAGATGCTTTCATATCCTTCACACTCAAAATGCAGCCAAAAACCATCTTACCATAAGCTAATAGCAAAATATAGGTTCAGCATGCGAATGCTTTCCCCATTTTTCAAAGACCACAGGATAAACCTACAGCTAAATTTCCAACATTGAAACAATTGCGAACGACAGGCTCAGAACCCTAAAGCCATTTCTGCTACCAAAGAGCATCCAGGACGTACTTGACCCTGAGAAAATTACTTGACGACAAGAAGCATTTGGTCTCCCTTTTTTTTAATAATTTTAAAAAAATAACTCAAGCTAAGGATAACCCACCAAAATTAAAGCCCAAAACTTTTAAACAAGAACAAAAGATACGAAATTTAAAAGAAAATCTCTTCATTTCCATCTTTAACTTCCCCATTTTTCTTCAACAATTTACAAAAACAGCTCAAATTAAGGAACCCCCAACAAAACCAGCGTCCCAATTTTCCAAAAAGAAACACGAAAAACACTAACATTAAACAGTTTCGGGTGTGTTCCCCAAGATGCCATACCTGGGAGTGTGATATCGATACAGAAAGTGCCACCTTCATAGGGAGTTCCAGTGGGTCCAGGGATAATACCAGTCAATCGACCTAAATTATCAGATTTAGGAGTGACCCTTATGCCTGAGGACTCAATGTCTCTGCTACATTCTTGAAGCTCCTTTTGTACGCGAGAAAAGTCGATCATTGTTTGTTGTTTGTTCTTTGTTCACTCAAAATCAGGTTTACAAAAAACCCTAAGCTGAGAAAAAGGGAAAGAGAATATTTCAGCGCCGGAAATTGAACTCTCTCTCTACAGAGAATGAACTCTGGCGCTTTTTGGGACTCTCTCTCTCTTTCTAAAGGTGTACAAAACTTGGGCTTTCTTTTCTCCAAAAAAGGGATTTGCTTGTTTCAAAGTAGATTTCCTTGGTTTGGTTGGGTTTTTCAATACAATATTTAAATTTTAAAATGATATTATTTTAAATTTATAAATAAAAATTAGTTGAATAATTAAATATTATTATAAATGATAAATTTTAAAACTGAAATTTGATGTAAAATAATGCTTATATTGAAAAAATATAAGTGTGTAATATTATAATTAGTGTAGGATAAAATAATCCCAACTCAAAATTGATACAAGGTTTTTGATATTTATTTGAGGATTTAATTTTAAGTTGTATGAATTAATATATCGTATCTAATATTTTAAAAATCGAATACAAGAAATTTAAGATTTAAAATGTTCAATCAATATTAAACTATTATAAAAATTAGTTAAAAGGTTTTAAAATTAAATTAGCCCAATCGAGCCTTTTTAACTATTGATCATATCTTTATCTAAAATAATTATCATGTATCAAAGTGCATGATTTTATTAAGTATATATCATCGTCACACTGAGTTTAAAATTTCGCAATAAAGTGAAATCTTTAACAAAATTTATTTATTAAAAATGTGATTTAATTTAAAGAGAATTGTGACTTTTCCACTTTTAATTTGTATAATAATTTGTTTATAATGTTATTAACTATTATCCCTTTATTTTAATATATTAACTAGTGTTATAATTAAGGTTGGGGTTCGTAGATTAGAATGGAAGGTAGTTGTTAGCCAAAAATGACGTCGCACCCAATGAAGTCAGTGCGATAGATTGATTAGGTACAGTTGTCGTTTAGATTTTGCATTAATTGGTTTAATCGCAATTAGTGGTTGTTTTAAAACCTAATTAACTAGTATCAGCATGCCCACCCACTCTTCTCCAGCCTCTCAAGGCAAGCTAGCGTCGTCGTCGTTGAGCGCGACCTCAAACCATATATGACGATCCAGATTTTAAAATACGAGTAGCCTCTACACTTGCCTTCTACCTGCACAAAAAAGAATCAGATACATGATCCTGTTTGAGTTTTAATGGGTCAATGAGCAAACGAATCTATCAAATGTCTTTGTTAAGACCATTACTGATTTTTCTTAGCAAGTATAAATAGTTTGTGAACTTCTCTTGTGGACCTAAATCAGGCGCAATGTGAAACATAACGTTATCCAACCCAAATAGCCCAAGTTGTTCCACAAAGCCTCACACTAGGGGGAATTAGTCACCTTACTGATGTAATATACAAAAGAACCTCTTTAAATTGATATTTGATAAATTAATAATTTTTTTAAGATAATATTTTTTTCGGACCCGACTTAGACTAGTTGAAATTTTAATAAATTTCGATAAAATAATAAGATAATATATTTTCAAAATAC
>JANZLD010000006.1:74918515-74932789 GCA_026413575.1 Erythroxylum carthagenense
TTTTCGGACCCGACTTAGACTAGTTGAAATTTTAATAAATTTCGATAAAATAATAAGATAATATATTTTCAAAATACTTCTGCATAAATATAGGGTTCCATTAATATCATAAATTAATAATTATATAAGCTTACACAGATATAACTAAGACAATTTAGTGAAATATGACTTTAGTGTTGTTTGTATCTTGACTAACTTTCAAATGAAACTTTTCTTCAAGCCATAATTGCAAATCTTTTTGAGTGCATGTCGAATAATCTCTCTTGTACTCACATAATTTTTTGTGTATTTGATCCGTCATTGTTGATTTTGTGACACTTTTTAGATGAGGAGCCATTGTTGGGTGTGGTTTCAAGAAATTTTCTATATTGTTTATAAAGTATTTTCTATCTCCATCATATTTATATATGTACATTGAATTTTTTAGTAAAAATACAATAAATAATACTTAATTATTAAGAAACAATAAACATTATTTATTAATTTTCATTAATATTATATACAATAAATCTATGTTTAAGATTCATTTAATTAATATGAAATATAATTTTTTAAAGATACAATGCTTTTCAATAACAACAAAAATTTCTTTAAATTAATAAATATTAATTTATCAGTTAATTATTATCTCTATAAAATAATAAATATCATGATCCCGATAATATTAATTTATAGTGGTTTTATTGTAAATAGATTAACAATTCATGTTTTATGACATTATCTTACACTTTTTTTTCAAGAATTATATTTTAATTGCACATATTAATTATATTTTAAATAAATTATTTTTTAAATTAAAAATAAAAATATTTAATTAAATTTAGCTTAAACATAATTACGGTCTTACAAAATTAAAGAATATTTAATTACATTTAACTCGTTCTTAAACCTAAATTCTCGAATCTGTTTAAACTTTAGGTTGAATTTAGAGGTAAGCTTGAAATCAACCTGATTCATTACCAAGTCTAATTAGAGTTGTTATGCCTTTCTAACTTGTGTGTCCTTCCTTGTAACGAAGAAGTATCAAAATTTACCATCAATTGAGGGAACAATTCTTGTTTCTTGTTTTTGAATGAATAAATAGATGAAAAGGGACACACAACAGCCTATATCATCGTTAGGATCAACTTATTGGTAAGAGTGACCTAAATAGTTTCAACTTCTCAGTTAAGACTTTTCTTTTCAGGAAGTATTGAGTGTGAGTCACCTCAAACGAGGAGAAATAGGAAATATTTATGTTAGTGATCTTTTAATCCTCTGGGTAAAAATTCTTGATCGGATTAATTACGAATGTCTCGTTTTTAGCAATAATATAGGAGTTAAAACTATTAATAAATCTGAGGGCTAATGAGAATCTAATGTTGAACAAAGCCAATAATCAATCATCAATTAAACAATCAAATATATGAAGACTCTTTTTACACTTACCTAAGAAGTTGTAGAATTTTGGGATTCCAAATTTATATCCTTTGTCACTCTTGAGGGGGGTAAAAAAAAAAAAGGAGCAACTTACTTGTTCCTGTGCCCGTCAACAGGGACGACGGTGCTGAGGATGGGAGAGAAGAGTCTGGCACGTGTCTGCACTTTTGATGAGATTGTAAGACACGGCTCCTTTGTGCCAGTAGCCACCGCCTACACCTTTCCTCGTTTGCTAATGTGATGTCTTACTCCTTTTAACTTCTTTTCTATTCCAAAACAAATAATTACTACACAAATATTTATTTAAAGCATTTAAATCAATTTAGAATATAATTGTATTCCACCTAATAAATAATAATTGTCATTATTACGGATAATGACTATGAATATGGTACTAAAGAACAATGAGAGAGACATGTACAATAAAGGCAAACCTCAACTTGTAAACTCGGAAAGGGAAAGGATGGACACAATGCAAGAAAGAAAGAAAGCAAGCAAGCTAAAGAGGATAAAATGTGGTTGTTAGTTGCAAGAAATTGAGGGTTTACAAGAAAAGTGAAATGAAATGGAGGTGTAAGCACGAAATTATGCTTAAGCAATCATTCCATTAAAAACCATGGAGGGTTTATAACAATTCAGTATTCACTAATCAATTTAAAAAAAAAAGACACATTAAAAGAGATAGAGGGAGAGAGACGACAAAAAATAAACAAGTTACCATTTTTACAGTGTAGAGACAAGAAAAAGGTCACACCTTTTTAAGAGGGGTGGAGAGATAGGGCAATATTATATGGAGATGAGAGGAGCTGCAAAGAGAAAAGAAGAAGAGAGCCGAAGGAGAAGAAAAAAGAAGAGGACTTTCTGAATTGTTACTCGGATTTTCTGCTTTTTTATTTCCTTTAATTAGATGGCTATGGGTTGATTTTCATTTTGCTAGCTTAGCTTTTTTCTGGGCCTGATCGATTTGATTGAATTTTTGTACCAGCTAGCATGAGAGTGGGTTGTTGGGTTTGTTTATATATGATCGCCGGCTATCCTGGTGCGATTTGTTATTGGATTTTTCCGTTGAGTTCTCTTTCTTTCCCCCCTTCCAATGGGATTATCTTTTTGATTACTGCTCTGTTATGCGTTCCCACTTAACAAAGTTTAGATTTTTTTTACGAAATTTTTGGCCTGTCATTTGCTTATGCTTGGTTTGCGTAGAATGTAGATGATAGGAATATAACTAAACGGTAGTATTTGACAGTGGCTGGTGTTTTGATTCTGTCTGGGCTTTTTTAGTGCTGATTTTAGTTTGATCTTTAATGAAATGCTGTTGTGAAGAAAATAGATTTTGGGTTATGCTGGGTCTTCTGCATCTGAATCATCAATTAAGTTGAAAGAAGGCCAGTGTTTGCTTTGTTATTAATTTCGTTGGTAGATCCTCGTTTGGATCATATTGCAGTTTGAAATCATTTCACAGAGTTTGTATGGCTTGATCATTCTATGTTGAGTTGGTCCTTGTGATGGCAATCAACATATTCAAGTTTTCAAGCTAATTACTGTCTTTTGTTTCATCAATCTGAGTGATTATTTGTGATGAGCTGATGTGCACTTCATATTTTCTTAACGTATTGTATCATATTCTCATCATTGATCATTTTTTATATTTTATTTCAGGGCAGTACAAATGGTAGAAAATGATATCTCTACCGTTCTCTTTTGATCACTCTAGATTAGCAGCTCAATCTGATGTTAGAACTGTAGGCAACATGGGTTGCATTTGGTTGAAGGTTGGTAGGGGTATCTGCAAATGATTACGTGGGTGAAAATTGATTCTTCTATAAAGTAAGAATGTGCGGTTGAAGCTGCATTTTCCTCTAACAGCATTGATGGGTTTGGTGGATTTGAATTTTACTAGTTCTTTGTGACAATTGAACTTGGTTTTGATTCGTACGGTTCCTTTCTTTAATAAGAGGGTGAGGAATAGATTGCGTAAGGGTAGAATAGGTAAACTTCTGTAACTTTCTCAAGGACTACATACTCAACGTAAAGAATGGGTCTGCCTCAAGTATCCTCTAGTGGCATTGCTGAGGAAGTGAGTATGAGCTGTTGTGATTTGAGTGGAATGCATGGAGGAAACCTTGGCACTCGAATGCAGATGGATTTACCTTGCTCTTCTCTTGGAGATTCCCAAAGGAGAACTAATGCAGAGCATAAGACTGTGTGGTTAACTCATAAAACTGAACAAAATTTTCAGACCCATGTTCCTAGGATTGTAGGTTTTGAATCAAGGGGACTAAGCTCTCCTGTTAACCTATTTCATGGAAACCAGTCAACATCGAATGTTGTAAGAAGCATTGCAAGTGATGAAGTTGAGTTGACTGGGTCACTAGTCAGGAAGCGAGTATTGTCTCCACTGAGTGGAACGCTTCTTCCTGATCAATTCAATGGTGATCGATTGGATATTGGTGTTGGAATATATAATAGTGGTTTTCAGGGTGGTAAAGACAGCTATAAAATCTCACTGCCACAAGAGCATAAGAAAGCTCACATTGGCAATTCCAGTTATTTAAGTTCTCAAAACTTGTCTGCTCCATGTGTTCCAGAGTGGATCAACTTCAAGGATGATAGTTGTGGGGCTAACTCCATGTTCATCACTGATGGTCCATTGCTAGAAAACTCGAAGCTGGAATATCACAGTCAATATATCTCACCCTTTGGGATCAATAATTCTGGAGAAACAATTAACGTAACATCACGTGCTGGGGCTATTCCAATACCTGCAAAGAAGATGGTTTCATCTCCTTTATCATTATCTCCTCTAGGTCCAAAGCTCCCAGAACAATTAAAATCTGCCGGAGGATGTCAAAATATAGGCAAAATCTTAGATGAAAAATATATGACCTTCAAAGATGTTGAAAAATCACTTGATGGCACCGTCTCAGATGTTCGGACCATTCAGATGAATGTACATAGCAAGATTCCATTTGGATCTTCACAAGAATTTGATCTTTTCCAGAAACAGTTCAACGTGTTCATTCCTGACATTACTAGTTCCTGGGATGAGGATTCAGATTCTACTCCCCCATGTGTCAAATTTGGTAAAACACTTAGTGGTCTACCTGTTAGAAGGTCCTTAATTGGTTCCTTTGAGGAGTCTCTTTTGTCTGGAAGGTTACTGTCAGCAAAAGCTTGTCAGGTTAGTACCTGCATTGTCGTGGAAGAAGTTAAAATTGGATGCTAAAGTGTTTGCTTCTGCATAGGGTATAGCAAATCTGGATGTTGTATGTGTATGTATATTGTGTAGGCTTTAACTCTCCATTTTTCATGACATAAATGTAGAGAATTGATGGTTTCCTTGCTGTTCTTAATGTCACTGGTGGGAATTTCTCACCACAATCACGGAAGCTCCCATTTGCAGTAACTAGTGTGGATGGAGATAATTATTTGCTTTATTACTCATCAATAGATCTAGCGGGGCATTTGCAATCAAATAAGTGTGGTGGTTCAAAAATGAGAAGGAGCCTTAGCATTGATGATTCTGAAGCTGAGAAAAACAGGCTACGAATACCAATGAAAGGCCGTATCCAATTGGTAATTTTCATTTCCTCCTCTAACCTCTATGTTGTCAAGTTGGGCACTGAAGCATATATCTATTCATCCCCTGAAAAGAAAAAAAATTCTAGGTTGGACAATATGATTTATGGAAGGTGTAATCTTTAGCTGTCTCATGGTTGTTCATAAAAAGCATCTTTTCATCCCTCTTTGGAAGTTGCAAGTACTGTACCTTCAATCACTTTAAGAAAATTTCAATCTTGATCGTTAACAATACAGTTGATTGCTGAAATGTGTCGCCATCTAGTTGTGTTTCTGTACCTTTAGCTCATATGTCAGCTGCTGGTGCCTTAACTGAAAAGCTAACACTGGCTGATTGAATTGGTTTTGCAGGTTCTCAGCAATCCAGAAAAGACACCTATTCACACTTTCTTTTGTAACTATGATCTCAGTGACATGCCAGCTGGTACCAAGGTAAGCTCAATCATGAGAAAGATGATTGCATATGTGAGAAAAATAGATTGATGGACAAATGCCTGCATTATATTCATTGTCTAGCTCAATGAGCTGAAAGTTGGATGCATTTTCCATTATATTTTGTTCAGTATACCTGTTTTTTCCTTCTGTTTTTTAACTTTACCTTACCGGTACGAAACTCATTTACTCTCTCTCTCTCTGCCTCAAAAGACTTTCCTGCGCCAAAAGATCACCTTATCTTCGTCTGGACCAGCAAATTTAATTGCTGATGGGAGAAAAACAGATGTGAAAATTAAAGATGACGCCAATACATCTTCAATGTCAAACATTGATTGTTCCTTGCCTCATGGGACAGAATCTGAAAATTCAAATGGAACTGACCCTGTACATAGAATAAGATCTTCTGACCGCAGTCGAGTCAGCTGTAGTCAACACATAAAGAGTGATTCAGTGGATAGAAGCCCTCTAAGCTCAACTAATATTTATGTAAATAAAATTGCTCAAAGCCCTTCAAAGGTCAATGATAGTATTAATGGAGCAGGTGTTCTCCTTTATGCTCTTCATCTTCGGTTCTTGTGCGCTTTTCCAAGAAAAATTTCTAGATCTGTTCAGCGATGCAAATCTGATCCTTTATCTGCCCCGGAAACAAACAAAATGAATATCGATGACCATCGACGCTTTTATTTATATAGTGATATGAGGGTGGTGTTCCCTCAACGCCATTATGATGCTGATGAGGGCAAGGTTAGTCTTGTTTGTTTGTTTGAATTATCATTTTCTGAGGCTGGTTGCAGTGAATTCTTTGCATCAAGTTGTCCGTAATCATCATGATTGTCCTTTATAATCTGTTGATTAAAGATCCATGAGCATAACTTTAAGTTCTTGTATTCTTTGAAATGTTCGACCATGGGAAATGAACTACAAAATGCGTGAATTCTTGTAATGAGGTAGCTGTGTGGTATAGACTAATTTGATTATATTAGTCTTTCCTTTCCTTTTGGCTTGTCATTATACAATCTACTTACTGGCAATCTGTATCTGTCATGTTTTCATCATTTACATATACGAGGAAAGTAAATTAAAATCTGAGTAAACCGATTAGATTTGTCAAATGAGGGGAAAAAAAAGCTGTCTAGGAATGGTGAAAGCCATCTTCATTCATGGGTAGAACTTGGATTATATAAAGTCTGCCTAAAGCTACAGCTCCCGTAACTGTTGGACTGTCAGATCCCTATGTGGCAGACTCGATAATCTTGCCAAGTTACTAATGCTTAATTATTCTTTTGATTGTGCATAAGATGGTAAATGTCATGTTCTGTACCGACTCCCCACTAACGAGTCCTATATTGCATTGCAGTTGAAGGTTGAATATGACTATCCATCAAACCCAAAGTATTTTGACGTGTGAAAATTCGCAGAAGGTTCATCTTCGAAAAGTTGGTATACAACCTCTTGTATGTATGTGTACAGTACGTATATTCAGGGAACTTGTACAGATTTTAAATTCTTCAAGTAATCTCAGTCACATTTTAGTTTCATCGTCAGTCATGATTTGAGCATGTTAATCTGATGAAATGTGTCGTCTTTCATCAAACCAAAAGCATAAGCACAAAGATGATGCCGCCAAGTGGTGGAGGAGACTTGACATTCCTTGCACGCCAACACGAGCTTGACATAGTTTTTACGACTCCTCAAGGATGCTTCAGTCAATAGAAATGTGGGGAGTTTGTTAAGCGAAACATCAATACACACGGTGGCTCGGATTCTTATCATTTTACATATTTCTCTGGATGACGTTCTTTTTGTGTCGACCATAAGCGAGCTCTCTCGCTCTTGTTGAACCTAACTCTTAACCCTGTTGGCATCAACTTCCTGTCTTGCTCAAAAAGAAGATGACTGTTTCGATACTCCATTTCATTGTTTCCTATCCAGCACTCTTTTTCTCCTCCACATTCACTAGTTTATTGCACAGAAACGATGCAAGTTGCCTTTTTTTTTTTCTGTTCCCCTATAAAAAAGGAGCGCGTCTATCCATAAAATGCTTTTCTCAAGCAACCAATACATCATATAATACTTACCTCTACGTATGTCACATCAGTGAGATGCTACGTGCATGTCCTAAAAAGAAAAATAAGTGTGAGTAGCTGAAGGGCATTATCAAAGACCGATAATGATAATAGGGAAGTGAAGATACAAAGATACAAGGAACCGTGACCGAGTCCACGATTACTTTAGAAACGTGCCGTATCATACTCCTTCGGCTTCATCAGTTTGCCATCTGCATCTCTTTTTTGGGAAAGGGCTTCCATAAGGAGGAAGTAAGCTTTCATCCAAATGAGGAAAGATGAGATAGAGAATAGCACGTATTTGATAGATACTTCTGATTCTTGGAAATTATATAAATAATGGGAAAACAGTAAAACATAGATTTTTCAAACATTTTTTAATATGCATGATAATTGAATGGTAATCTTTTAAAAAATTTTCATAAGAGATAATTTACATCTAAACCTATTACCAACAATTAAAACACTCAAATCAATTCGGTAAGTTCAACTTTAAAAATTATAAACCATCCAATTTTTCAGATCGGTTTTTAATTTTTTGGTTTGATTTATTTTAATAACTCTTGTTATTAAGAACTGAGCAATTAATTAATTAATTAATCAATTTATATTAACTTATAAGTTTTTATAAATTAAAATAAATCAATTATTTTTTATTTAATAATATTTTTTAATTAAATTTCAAATTCTTGGATGGATAAGGATAATATTTTTTAATCATATTTCAAATTCTTTAATTCATTCAATTTTTAGCTGGTTTTATGATAGTTTAATACATGTTAAACTTTTAAAACTTGACAGTTTAATACATGTTGAATTTTTAAAACTTGAATATCCTGTCTTACCGTTTTAACTTCTAATCCAGTTGTTAAAACATTGGCTATTTCGCTTTAAGATTACCTTTCTAATTACTTGGTTCACTCCTTGTCGTAGATCTTTGGCCTCATAAGTTTCATTTTCCAATAACAAGACTCAAATCATTCAAACCTATTCGCTTTGGCTTGTAAATTACAAAATGTTGTAGAGATAAATATGCCTAAAAATGGGTTTGACAGAGAAAATTGAGAATTCAAATATGTGCTTATCTTTTGCTTTGTGGAATTCATAAAAGATGTGACTACCCAGATAAAACAACTGTGTGGAGGGTGACTTGATAAACTGAGAAGTTAATTTTCTACTCAGGAATTGCACGGTTTTAGATATAGAAATTGCAAGTACATTCTTGACTTCCACTTCGGTCTTTCCAATTTGCATTTACTGTGTTCAATAACTATTTTGAAAAGGAAGTTTCATATGGCGCCATAATCACAACTTTCTGAAACCATTAGCCCCTCAATGTTTAAAGCATTCATTTCTCTTCCAAAATATATCATAATTCATTTCTTTGACCTTTTGATATAAGTAAATGTAAATCAATCAACGACAATTCCCTATAAAAGTTCGATCCTATGCCTTGTTTCAGTCTAACTTTTAGAGGTCTTGAATTCTCATTTTGAAAAAAAAAAAAAAAAAGCCAGTGTCTTCTCCAGAAGTTCACAATCTTCTTCAGTCCAAGAATTTCGCAAGAACTAAAGGTTGTGTTTTTTTGACTTAAAAGGTAGAGACTTTAGCTCCTTTCACTTTAAGATTCTGTGTTACAACTTGATTTATATAAGTATACTTCAAAAGATTCCTCCTTTTTTCTTCATTTGTTTTATAGGTAGATTCCAAGTATCACACTCTTTTTCTCTATCCGTACCTGTTCTTGCTTTTTCTACAGATCTCTTCCCGTTTCCGAGCTGTCATTTAACAGTGTTTTTTACAGCTTTTCTCTGAAACATCGATCTCAAATGGAAGAGATGCAAACCAAGGTCCCTGGAAACTCACCTCAGAAATTCCAGAAACTATTTTATAGAGCACAGATTGGTCTGAGGTTTGCAACTTTCGGAACTTCGTTTGCTGCAGCATTACTAACAGTCACCAATGTTTCTACAATTGAGTTGATCCCAGGATTTCGAGTGGTAGCTAAATATAGCTACGAGGACTCTTTCACGTAAGATAGTTCCAGTAATGAAACAAAACCCTCAAGCCTTTTCTTTGTACCTTCTGCATACTCATATAGTTGCCATCTTTTTCAGGTACCTTGCTGCCGTAAATTTTATGGCAGCCACGTTCTCATTGCTGTCTTTGTTTGGTGTCATTATTCTGGATCGTTGTGGCTCGAACTCCGCCAACTACTTTTTCTTGTTCATCTGTGATTTAGTAACCAGATTATCTCAATATCAATCATTTGTACATATGATAATAGAATTCACCAAGTGTTTATAACGTTTTATGTTTTGTTCTGGCAGTTGATTCTCTCCTTGGAAATGTCTGCTTCTGGAGCTGCCACTGCAGTAGGTTTGTTAGCGAAGAACGGGAATGAACATACTGGTTGGCCTCCAATCTGTTCTTTTGCAGCCAAATTTTGTATGAAAGGAGCAATCGCAGTGGCATTTGCTTACTTCTCCTTTATTAATTTACTCATACTTGCAGTCATATCTGCAAGCAAATCCAGACAAGTTCATGTTTGATCTTAGGGTGAACTTTGATGTATAAAATCGTAAGCCAGACTATAGTCATGGATATATGAAGTCGGCATCTGTATTTTCAGATTTGTGACAACTGAATCTCCTTATATGCAACGCATTCTATCAATCTTTTGGCATTTCAGTCTATTTTGAACCGCTCACGATAGTAATTCTCTTTCAGGTCTGTAGCAAGATGCCTCCATGTGTTCCTTTGGTTTACTTTTGTCATATGAGAAGAACATTGAACTAACATTAGGAAACTTTTATCTTTATTCACAACTCAACCTACTTAGACTTTTTTTTTTATATATATCATAAGGAAAGGAATACACATATTACGTTATCAAACGGGGAAAGGAAACTCCAGCTATATCTTCTATTAAGATATTAAAGCAACCCACAGGCGGGTATTGATATCAATGAATACCAAGATCTAAGGACCTGACATGATTTGCTAACCAATCTGCGGCTCGATTAGCCTTTCGATATATATGTCTAACTTTCACAATCCATTCGCGGTTGAGAAGTTGTTGAATTCCTAAAATTAAATTAGTGTGAGGTGTATATGTTGTAGCTAATTTCGATAAACTGTGAATAACAATTAATGAATCTACTTTGAGTTCTATTTTTCGGTAGCTCTCATTCCAGGCAAGAGTGAGGCCCAAAAAGACCCCCATAGTGCAGCACAAACTGAGAGGTGCAATACTCGATGTTATGCCCAAAACCTCCTAACCATCGGCCTATGCTATCTCGAAAAAGGTCCCCTGCTGTGCATGCCAAGTTGAGAATTGGTAGGCTACTTAGACTTTGAACATAGAGACATAACAAGTAAATATCTACGCTCAAGCACTAAACCCTACGCAAGTTTCTAACTTTTAATTTTCTTTTATGGTTTATTTGTTTATTGGGTATTAATCTAAGTTAATTTAAATAAGAGACTAAGACAATATTTGGTAGTTTTTAGTAATTATTACTATTAAATATTTTTTTTTACTATTTATCATTGTCTTAAAAACCGAACAGAAGTTAAAAGATTTAAGAGGTTTAAGATTTAAAAGATTCATTGTTATAAAATGGATTAAAAATTAAATAAAATTAAAAATTTTAAAATATGATTAAAAGAAATTGTCTTTATCTAACGAAAAATTTGAAGTTTAATTGAAAAATATTGTTAAATAAAAATTAATTGATTTATTTTAGTTTACAAGAACTTATTAATTTATAATTTATAAAAATTGTCCGATTAATTAAAAAAATTGATTAATTTTAATAATAAAAGTTATTAAAGTAAATTGAACTAAAAATTGAATAATTTAACATTTTTACAGTTAACCAGCTAAATCTGTTAGGTTTTTTAATCATTGCTATTTCTAATATATCACAAATACTTATTAATTATTAACAACATAACTTTTTTCTGTAAAAATATTTGTGTTTCGTTGTAACAAAAACGAAGACAAATTTCAATTTATTTATTTTCAAGAGAAATTACGAGACATTAAAATTTTGAAAGCACATAATATCTTCTTGATTAAGGAAATTATTTAATAAATCAATAACTTAAAAATATAATAAAATATGAAAATGTCATCCAATATTAAAAGAATTGCATATATAAAGATTAAAAATGAATTTATCTAATTTGGATAGTAATATATATAGAATTTTCAAAATTATTTACGAAAGAATCACAAATTAATATAAGCGACAGGCTTAATCACTTGAAACAAAGTAACAAAATTAATTTAACATGATACTAAATTTTGATATAGAAGTCTAGTAATTAAAAAAAAAAAAGAGGCAAACTTTAGAAACCACTTCAATCTAAAATATCAGGTTAATTAGTTGGTCTAAGTGAGACATTCAAGCTAATTCCAAGCTAAACCTAAGCTAATCTGGACGCACCTAACCTAAACATATGGAAACGAAAAGACAAAACAGAACTTATAGTTTATAGCTTAATTGTTTGTATTATATAGTTTTTGTGGCACGTAGTGCTTCAAGTGCTCTTATCTTCTGATCTAGCTATTATGCTTCAACTCTATTATATTAAAATTTATCTATATATTTATATTATGTAAGGTTTACATAAATGTGTAGATGAGATGTAATGAAACATAATAAGAATATCATAACCGGAATAGGAGATCTAATCCTGCTAATTTTACGTGTTTTTCTTTCGTGATTATGGATTTATTGGAAATGACTGACGACGTCTGGTCACAGCAGAATCTTCAGTAAAGTACCTACTATTTGTTTTATTAATTTTAGTTTAGTTAATTAAAATAAAATATAATTCAAAAGAGTGGATATCTAATAAGTAAAATTTTACATAATGACTAAAGATTTGGATATATTTTATGAATCTTTCTAATTTTTTTAAGATATAAAAATCAATGATTAAAGAATCCAACTAGTAAAAATCTTGAAATATTTAACTTTTTAATTCAGTTTTTAGCTTTTTGATTCGATTTACTTTAATAACTTTTATTGTAAAAAACGGATAAAGTTATTAATTAATCATATTTTTTTCATTAATTATTAAGTTCTTATAAACAATTGAAAGTTTGATAATTTTATTGTCACTTTTTAAAGTTTGAATTATAATTAAAAATAATAGAATATTTGAATATTTTATCGTCACTTTTTAAATTTAGGTTATAATTGTAAAATTGAGTTTAAAATTTTTTAATTAATCCTTTCATCCAATCCCCTCCCTCCCAATCTAAAAGTTAAAAACTATTAATTTTATTATCAATTTTTAAAGTTTGAGTTATAATTAAAAATAATATAAAATTTGAACATTTTATGGCCACTTTTTAAATTTAGGTTATAATTGTAAAATTGAGCTTAAATTTTTTTTAATTAATCCTTTCATCCGACCCGCCCGTATATGGTAACCAAAACATAGGCAGAATAGTAACTTAGCTCATTCCCTGTAACAATGCTTAATAAACCAGACCAGAATATAGACCAAACACAAGAACATACGTAAGCCGTCAAGTCCACCAAATTCAAGGGATACACAACCGTTAGTGTTCAACTAAGACATTCAAAGTAAAACTAATAGTCTGATTTTGTCATATTTTAACCGCGTTTTGAGTAGGACATGACTCCAAAGTCGCGAGTGCAGGAAGAAGTTGTTATGCCCTTTGGCTGGCTTGTTCAAGCAACAGCCGACACTAGAGCGGTTATGGGCAAATGCACATGGTGGATAACATATGCACATGCTAAAAAGCCCCTATTCAATGGAACCGAACACTATATAATTATTGGAACCAACTAAATTGACTAAGCAATTAGATTAATCTATGGAAGTGGAGATTTTAGTATTCTGTAAATGAATCAATTTCAGGTCCACCCTCAGAAAAAGAATGGCCTACTGAAGAGCCTAACCTTTCATGTTAAGCTCAACGAGCCAATGACATAGTATTCGAACAGTAGATTCAGGAACTGAACTTAGTCTGATCGTAGAACAGAAACAGGACACACATGCATAGGTAATAGGTTACCTTTGTAGACAGATCTATCAAATCAAAATGGTAAAGAAAATCACTAGCTATAGCACATGTAAAAAGAACTAGCTCCGCAGAACATAACCAATCATTGGGTTTTGGACCAAGAACTTGCACTCCATTCTGGTTGTGTCAATAAAACGAGATTATGGCTTTACAAAGAGTTAACTTTCCAAGCAATCACAACAAACATGTCTACTCCTAGTCCAACTTAAACAATCATATGAACAAAAAGGAAGAAAGTACATAGAAGGGAAAGAAGATTAACATAAGCACAATCAGTATACATATAAAATCAATTAGTCTGTCTTCAATTTCGTGTCCCTTGATGCAGCATCAGTTTAGAGGCAAATCTTTGACTGCTATGATCTGGCAAAAACACCCCAAATCTTGCCTCTCCCAAGATCATCCGAGAGCTTCTTAGCCCCTTCAACGTCCATTTCAATAAGCTTCTTCAGGTACACAGATGCACCAGCAGCAATCATTTGTTTCCTACATTTCTTAGAATGCACAAGCGAGGTCAGTATTGAAATGGGGTACTTCTTGTTCAAATTCTGTGTTGAAGGATCTAATAACTGAACTGCATTCACTATCCCTTTCTCGTCTTTTCTGAATAACCTCCTATTACCAGCACACAATAATAGAGAGGACAACGCCTTGGCTGCTGCTTCTTTCTCTTCAGAAGACTTACCATCCAACATTTTACTTAAG
>JANZLD010000006.1:74933923-74945305 GCA_026413575.1 Erythroxylum carthagenense
AGCTCTAGCAGCTGCCATTCTCACACCAACAACCCCACAAGTCAATACAGATGCAAGCCTGGAAATAAACCCATCAGCAACAAGAACTTCAGCAATAGTTGGACAAGTAGCAAAGTGTCTCAACAACTCGACCGCAACTTCGAGACTCCTCACAGGATGATCAGAATCCCAGAAATTTCTAATACACTCAATCCCACCTTCCTTAGCAACCAAAAGCTTCAAATTTTCGTCATCTGCAACCAAATTACACAAACATCCAAAAGCATTCTCTTGTGCTAAAGCAGTTCCAGAAGCTGCAAGACCAATAAGAACAAAGATTGTATTTTCTTCGATCAAATTCTCTCTTACTTCCGCAAACACAGCGAGGTTCTTCAAAACCCCAGCTGCAAACGCCTGTGAATTAGGAGTTCCACCCTGACAAATCTCCAAAAGCGATGAAATCCCACCTCTAGACCCTATTGCCCTAGCGTTCTCTTTAGAAAAGCTCAGAGCTTGAAGAGCAACAGAAGCCTTTTCCTTAGCAAACCCACTTCCAGATTCCAAAACTCGAAGCAAATGATTCAAAAGCAACAGCCCTTCTGCAATCAACACATGTTTACTACTATCGACAACAGAAATCCTCGAAATTGCCGCCACAGTCTTCTCCTTCATCTCCAAAGAGCTTGAATCCAATAAACGAACAAGCACAGGAACAATACCCTGCGCCACAGCTATCATAACATTCTTGTCATCCTCTTGAAGCAACACAAGCAACGATTCCATAGCCGAGTTCTTCGACTCAGAGTTCCCAATCTGCAACCGAGTCACCAAGTTCCTTGACTCACCTCGCGCAACCTCTCTCTTGGAAGACGACCCACCAAAGACCCCATCTTGAAGAACCCCACTTTTGATCAAAATCTCACCATCCTTGACATTTCGATCCAATTTAGCCAAAATGGAATCAATATCACTCTGTGTCCTGAGCTTACCTTCAGTCAAGTTCTCACCTTTACACTTTCTAGCAAGTGAAAAAGCTTCATTTAACGTACATGAAACAGAACGAAGCAGGTCAAGGGATAAAGGATTGGAAGTAGAAGCAGGAAACTCAGCGAAATCGGTAAGCTGCGTCTGGAGATCATTGAGTTTAGCTCTAATAAGACTCCATTTTCCCTTGAAACTCTTCACGTGTGGGATTTCATCGAGAAGACATCGTAGAGTCTGGGTTGAGACATTGATGGGATCGTTTTCAGGTACTTTCATGGTGTTCTTTTACAGAACTTTTGTGTAGTTTCAGTGAATGAAAAGAAGAGTACGGCTAATTTGAGAGTTTTTTGAAGAAAAAGAGACGAGAGAACAGAGGAGAGAAGAAGGGTTGTGGTGGTGGTGACTAGACACTGTTGTTAAATGCTTAGATATAATATTTGCTTCGTTGGAGTTGATGATGTTGAATTTCAGATACAGCTCTCGAGCGTGGGTTTCACCTTCGCAGGATCACTTTGTAGGGACTAGATAACAAAACTTGCTTATAGTTACTAATATCTAGTAAGCAAGTTTGATACTCATTTCAGTGATTTTTATTTCAATAAAAGATAAGATTTGTTCTTTCGATAACAGAATATGTCTTTGTAGATTCCTGGACTAGTGCATTATCTTCAAACCTCAAGATTTTGTCTATTTAATCTTAAATTTTACCCTAATTTACTATATTTTCAATGTTTTAAAAATAAAAGTTAAAAAAGAGAATTGCTAAAGATTAAATATAATTAAAAATTTTGAAATATAATTGAAAAAGATTATCCTTATTTCAATTATAATTGAAAGAGATAATTCTTACCCAACGAAAATTTTTGAAGTTTAATAAGCAAAGACTATTAAATGAAAATTAATTGATTTATTTTAATTTATAATAATTTTTAATTTATAAAAATTGAACTATTAATTAATAAACTGATCGATTTTAAACAATAAAAATTATTAAAGTAAATTGAACCAAAAGGTTAAAAACTAAACCAAGAAGTTGTTTTTATGTTCACACTTGCAAACTAATTATAAGGTTGAACATTATTTGCATAAGCAGTATGTAAATCTTTAGACTTCAAGAATTTATCTATTAATTGTCAATTTTACCCTAATTATTACCTTTTTTTAATCAAACGATAAAATTATATTTTCATAAGTAGTATATAAATATCAAAAAGTGACTTTATCAATGAATTATTAAGTTATAGTTTATTTATATTAAAATCAATAATCATATTGTGTAAGTTCAAAAAGACATTTTATGATAGCATGCTCATAATTCTTTCTTTTTGTGTCTTTTAAGCAACAAGGTTATGATGATCATGTTTGTGCAACCATAATAAAAAGAAAAAGGAAGCTTGCATTTATATACAAATTTCTTAAAACTTAATTAGTCCGGACATATATTATAAAACTCAATAATACATATAAATATTCTTAGGAAGTTTTTCATTTGTACAACTATTCTAGTGATTGTTTGGATGGGCTTTTGAAATGTTAATAAGTACTTTTCTCTATCACAAAAGCCTTTTTTTTTAAAAATGAGCATTTGACTGTAAACTAAAAATCACTTCTTTAATAGATATGGCTTTTTTGATAGTCAAAATATAACTTTTTAAGAAGCTCAAATTTGAAGCTTCTCAAATAGCTTTTTCGGGTAAGTTTTTCAGATCAATTAATCATATTTTTAGTCCATTTTGTCCTTATATTTTACACATAATTCCCACAATACTCTCAAATCCATCTTCACGTTTATTTTAAAATTTATATAATATTTTTTGACTCTTTTATATGTTTTAATATGTATTTTTAATATTAGTTTTATTTATGTTATAATCCATATAAAAAATTTGATTAGATATATTTTTATTTATATGTTTAAAATTATATAATAATTAATATATTGTGCTTTACATATTATTTAATATTTTTATTATAAAATAAGATATAGTTAAAATAAAATTGCCTTTTATTTCTATGTTATCAAACAGCCTATTGTACAAAGCTTAAAAAAAGAATTAACAGTCAACTAATTTCTTATAAAAATTATCCTAAAAAAAGATATATATAGACAAAACTCTACTAATAAAAACTTTATTAGTATAAGTTCAATCATTCATATATTAGTCTCCTTACCAATTACCACTCATGAAACGAGGAAGAAGAGCGGTACATTAGATTATCAAGTATATAATAGTTAGGATTTCCGAAATTTTAGTTAACAATTATGCAAAGAATAATTCACGGATCATATCATATGCCACAACATAATAAAGGAAAATTATATAATTTTATAAAATACAAAATAGTATCTACTATTAATTGACACTATATAGGCTACGCGCCCCAGAAGAGGAAACAGAGATTGGCAGAGAATCGGGAAACGAGCCAAAAGTGAATCAGAAATTTCAGAAATCGGAGGGCTACGAGAAATAACGGGGTCCATTGACTGTCGCAATCATGCGGTGTCTTTATCTTTGTTGAGCTGTAAATTGTGAAGACCAAAAATGGATCCGACTCAGGTGTTACCAAACTGTTCCAGTTTCAGTGCCCAGGCTTCATCTCATCTTGGCAAGTAATTAGTAGATGATTTCACCCTCGTGTTTCTGCTACTGAGGAAGTAATCTGGTTGGGTCAATCGTGTTAGATTCAAATTTATTCAAAACGACTTATGGATCGATCGGTCTATCTCTTAAGGATTGACCTAATTCTTACAGCAGCGTTCATCCTTACAAAAATCAGGCAGAACTATAATCTAATCAACTTAGTAACCTAGTAAGAGATTTAGATTATTTGTCATCTCTAATTTTGATTAGTGTTGTTATATTAAAAGGGAGAGATGCTCATTGTATTGAAAGAAAACCCAGTGTGGAACAGAACTCCGAACACATGATGCATGCAATAGGAACACAACTTTCCAGCTGTTCAAGAGAGTATAAAATAGGAAATGAAGCTAACAAGAAACTCATCCGAATGGGTTCATATACTTGGTACGTGTCAATCTTATTGTTACCGGGTTTTGCTTGTTTGTAATTGTAAGAAGCTGTCAGTTGAGAAAGAGCCGAGAAACGGGAAAGAAGAGGTGAAGTTAGTTAAGAAATTAAATGCTTGTGCCTACAGAAACATGACACCTGTCTACAAAGTTGTTATTACCGAAGTCAATCTCATCGTGAGGGAAAGGGACACACCTACGTGTAGGAAACGAAGTGGTCGTATTCATACGCCGTCTGACTTGGTCAAATGGGACTCGCATGAGCCAGATAATCACATCAATGGTTGCGTGCTCTCTCTTTCTCTCTCTATAGGCCCTTCTGAGTCAACCCTTGACCACCCTCAAAAAACGACCTGTTGCGAGCCCCCGTAATGCTTTGGACAGCTGTGGTTGTACGTTTTTGTATGGACTATGGACTTTGGAGACTTCTAATTGGAGCCGTGAAAGAAACTATCATTGCAAATCACTTATTGCAAGCTTTAGATGAAAGTATGCTCAATTTTTAAGAAACTGTGTTAGTTTTCTTTTGGAGCATCAAGTGATTACTCTTCCGCAATGCCAAATAAGGTTTATTAGAATTTTTAATTTAAATCAACTGTAGACCTATTAATATTAACCGAGTTTGAGTTATCCATTATCTAAATAATTAGTCATTTGAATAATTGACCCTTATTATTAGAGTCAACCCTGTTCAAAAACAGAGTGAGCACCTGCGTAGGACCTATTTTTATAAATGATAAAATAAGTCCTATTTTTATAAAAAATAAAATAAAACAAAATAAGGCATATTTTTGACCTCATAAAAAATAACAACAAGAATTTATATTTTATTTATTTTTATTTTATATGAGGGCTAAAAAATGGGCAAAAATAGGAACTTTTTTACTTTACTCAGGGTTTATAAAATATTAAGAATGACCCTGCTTTCTACTTATAAACTCTTTAACATTTTCATGTTTAGTTAATATAAAATTCTCTAACAGGGTTAATTTTTTTAAAATTTTTTATAATTTTAAAAATAAAAATTTAAATCATTAGAAGAAGATTATAAATAACCTGAGCTTTTAAAAAATAATTACATAAAATAAAAAATTACTTAAACTTAACGTATTAATTCTTTAAATGATATACTCAAAATATATAAATTGTTGAATAATCTAATCAATACACATAAGTCAGATTTGAGGCTAATACATCATTTCATGTCTTTGATAATCTTGACTTCTATAGATATGAAGATTACAAGACTTATTAACGTGGAGTTTAATTAATTGGCATGACATGGTGAGTGACCTAAACGATGTATATAAAATTAATACAACTACTTTCCTTAATCACGCGATACTTCCACAAGACTTTATCTACGTACACACTACTACCTGCTGCATGCAATAGTTAAGCCGGTCTAATCGATCGGTTGACCTCTCCATAATCCAAGTTATCGTTTTCATCACGATATATTGAAAAATATGATACACTTCCTTTCTTGGGTAGCTCATATTTGTTTTCTCACTGGTTTGGTGGGAAAGAGTGGTTCGATATCATTTCTCGAGTCCAAAGAGTTGGTCGACAATTATAACACAATCATACACCTTCTCCCTCCCTCTCTCTCTCTCTCTCTCTTAATAACCTTAAATCATCAGTTGTAAATGGTAATTGGTAGGGTCAAATTAGAGTAGATTATGACTTAATTAAATTTGATGAATTGATTTGACTAGTTTAAATTAAAATTATATTATTTTAATAAATTCTAATAAAAAATATATTTTAAATTAATTTAAATTAAACTAAATTCAAAGTTATTATAATTCAACTAAGTTAGTATAAACAAAAACTTATCTCCCATGATGGACTTTAGCTAATTGAGAGTGAAACTTTTTGTCAAAGGGTTCAATTCATGTTAAATCGATAAGATAGAAGATTTGAAGTTTAAAAGGTTTAATCGGTATTAGACTATCATAAAATTGATTAAAAATTTAATAAAATTGAATATTTGAAATGAAATTGAAGGAGACTGTCCTCACTCTTGACAAATTTGAAGTTTAATTAAAAATTATTAAATAAAAAATAATGAGTTTATTTTAGTTTATAAAAATTGATTTATTTACAAAAACTGATCAATTAATTAATAAATCGATTGATTTTTAATAATAAAGGCTATTAAAGTAAATCAAACTAAAAAGTTGAGAATTGAACTAAAAATGAGCCATTTAAAATTTTTATGGTTAAATCGACTAAACTTGTTTGATTGTTTAATGATTGACTTAAAAATATGGACATGTTTTTCCAATAGATATTGAGACCATTGCGCACGTATGAATTGCATGAATGCCTGAAGAGGGCCACGTCAATTATACTTTTAGTTTTAATTGAACAATCAAACATAGTCAATAAGTTGAGTTATGAAGTTTTCTACACTAGTTCTACCTACATTTTAAGACGATAGATTCTGGTATCCCATCTTAGGAGGTACTTAGGTAGTAGGTATGGGAAGAGATAAATGAGTAATGAATGACAACATGATGCTTGGTAAGCAATTATAATTGGATGACTTGTATTTTGAATCCTGCTTTTCGGGCATTACTCCATACCTCTCGATTATGAGAAGAACGGAAGTCATTACTCCATACATTTGATGAGCATTGTTGGTGGCTTTTTCTCACACTCTGTCTGTTTTTGCTATTGAAACCATTTGTTTGATTCTTCGCTTAGATTTAAAGATGCTAGAGGAACAACTTGCATAAAAGGAAGGAATACCATATGCTACGTTGAGAGACCCATGCATTGGGAATCTCAATTTTCTTTTCTTACTTTGGAATCCTCTTCAAAGAATGATTAGTTTCTATCCTTTTTTGTAATGGTGATTTTGATTTTGAGTTTGTTTTCTTCACCTTTTTTTTTATTTAATTCTTTGATCCCTTTTGTCATTTGCATATCTTAATTGTGCCTAACCTCATCGAATTAAACAAAACAAAGCTTCCTTCCAAATTTCACGCTACAAAAACATCCCACCTCAAAGCAAGCTTTGGTTTGGTCCTTCAATTTCACTTCTCAAAGCTACAAACTTTCTATCTCTTTGCTTATGTAAATCACTTGAAGGTATTGCGATGGAGTCGATATTTGTAGGGCATGCAATCTTCCTAACAATTAGCATAATCTTCCAAACAAAAATAAACCATTCGAGGGCATTCTTAAAAGCTGCATCGATTGTTAATTAAAGGAACACTTTCGGATTGAATATGGGTTCCAACGTTTTCAGTTTGCTAGTTTTATTAGGAACTATAAGCACTTAAACTTCCAAGGTGTCTATACTCTTAATTCCTACCTCTCTTTTCATAATTATGATGGTGAACCTGTGACCTAACCATCTTGAGCTTGTAATTGTGTAAGGATTCCATGTTTTTGAATGTTGAATCTTTTTTATTTTTCTAAACCTAGGATACAGAGTACAAAACCTAGAAAATTTGTAAGTACAATCTATTTAGTTTGTGAAATATAAACAAAAAGAAGTGGCCGATGATAGTTGAATGCATATTAGTGTGTTTATGAGAAGATATAAATATATGGATTACTCATATAAAGTACACATTATAGTATTGCAAATTGTTAGTGAAATGTTGTAGTGGACGAATTGATATTACAATTATATTTTTTTATGTTGGTATCATGTTGGTTAGACCAAAAAAATGCCAATGCTATGAAGAAAGGTCTTATTTGTGTCTAGGATGTGTTATGTAATGTAGAGATAGTTTTGCAATAACCATTGCAATGGCCATACACTCTCCCTGACCATCCAAGCCTTCCAATGAGTGTTAACATCTAGAAATAAACCTTGTTTTGCTTTATGGAATTGAAGTACTGTCATCGTTGTGATGTTATTTGTGTTTTTTATTTTATTTTATCTGTTCCATGATTATCTTTAGGTTTCCATCTTAAGACTTCATGGTTGAATTGCTTCAATTCATTACTTTTACTTTATTCGTCTCTTTTCTTTTCATTTGCATGTGGCGTGATTACCATCTTTTATGAAGGCGTTGCTACCGTTTTCTTTGGGTTTTACATTTTAGTTATTAAATTGGTGTACATCTTTTGGTTGATTTGTGGTCGAGTTTAACTTTGAACTTAGTCAATGTGGTGTCTTTTGATTTTCTAGGGCATACTCTGTAAGTTGCGTTTTGTCTTTGGGCTATTGTTGTATTACTATTGTTGGTGTGTGCTACAACTGTTGACGCTTTCTTTTGGTATTTGATTGAAAACAATTTCTAGCCTTTCTTTTGGTGTTAAATTGTTTTTGATCGCCTTGACGTGCCTTTATGTGCAAGTGATTATTTATTGTGGAAAAGGGAAAAATAATAGATTCCATGTTTGATTTTAAGTTTACACTTGTGAGAAATTCTAAATGTTGGACAATTACTTTCCAAAATTTTTAATGCAGATCAAAATGGCTCCACCCTCACTATAAGAAAACTACGAATTAGCAACGAAAATTTAGCTTCGGAATAAAAACCGTCTAAAAATAGCGACGAAAAGAACAGTTCCGTCGCTAATGTTGGGTAATTGAGCAACGGAAATTTTTCTTGTAGGTAGACATGTAGTGGAGGAAAAATTTGATAGGGATTTACCGATGGACGAATACGTCTGTCGGTATTTTGGGTTATTTAGCAACAGAAAATTTAGGGGTTGTTATGTTCGTTGGTAAAGTTGTGTTGGGAAGACAAATTTTTTGTGACGAAACAACCTGACGTCGGAATAGCCATCGATAAAATCGTCGTTTGGTTGATACGTAAATGACGGCGTCTCGGACAATAAGGATGGTTTGAGGTTTATTCCAAAAAGACATCGTTTTGGTGTAATCGAAACGACGTCACTTTGGATATGTAAAATTGAAGTTGCTGACGTTAACCAAAACGACGTCATTTTGGGGCTGGCCAAAACGGCGTCCTTGATATAATAGAAACGACGTCGTTTTGGTTATCATCAAAATGACGTCATTTTGGTTAGGTTGAAAAACGTCCCTTATAGAACCAAAACGACGTCGTTTTGGCTTAAACCAAAATGACGTCGTTTTGGTTGCAAGAGCTGCATTTAAATTTAAACCAAAACGACGTCATTCTAGCTTAGACCAAAATGATGCTATTTTGGTTAACGTCAGCGGTGCATCTTAATTATAACCAAAACGATGTCGTCTTGGTTAACACCAAAACGATGTCGTTTTGTCTAGACGTCGTTTTGGATTTATTAAAGCGCAGTCCTTCTTCCTTCCCCGCCTCTTCTTTGCGCGCAGCTTCTTCCTCCTTCCTTCAGACGCAACTCCTCCATCTTCCTCCTTCGACGTCGACTGCCCTCCTTCCTCCAACCACCTGCAGCATCTCTAACTGGCGCCTGTTGTCTTCTTCGGCGGTGAGGTAAGGGCATCTTCTCTGACAATTTTTCCAAAGGTAAACCTTCAACGTTTTTTTTCTTCAAATTTTCTTGTTTTGGACTGAGTTGTTGATTTGCTGTTGAATTAATTGGGTTTTATTGTTATTGTTTTAGGGTTTTCCATGTAAATAATGGAAAAATGTTATCAATTTATGTTTAGTTAGGATTAATAATTTTATGGACACCATGTGTTCGATGAAATGTTTTCTTATATATTTTTCATCAACCTTTTCAAAAGACAATTTCTCCATTTATGTTTTTTATTTTTATTGTTATGAACTTGTTTTGTAGTTAAACACTTTTTTATGTTTAGATGAGAAAAATCATAGTACTTTTTTGTATATATTAATTTGGTAATTTATTATATGAGATATATTTATGTGCAGTATCTTTGTTTGGTGTTAATGCCAAATCATAAAAATCTTAACATATATAATTATGTTTAAAAACTATGTGTTAAAGACATATTCATTTTACATCAAAATTTTTTAATAATAAATTAAATTTAATTTGTTGATTGAATTTAAATCATTACTTCACTAACTAATTTATTTATTGTTATATTTTTTTAGAATTTATTCAATACATGTAAAATCCTAATTCATATGCCACGTCCATTGACTAAATAACTTTTCTATATCAAAATAAACTATGCATAATTATATGATTGTTAAAGTTCATTTGTTGTTGTTAAAAATTAGTTAAGCTTCAACTGTATTCCCTTATTTCCTTCTTCATATATTGTGTAAAATATTGAATTCAAATTATTATATTTGTAGAGAATTCGATAAACATTGAATTTTAGGTATCAATATGGGCCCAAAGAGACAACGTGAGGTTATGCAACTGAGGTTTAGAGGCATGTTCGAAACAACTAATTGTGAAGGTGAAACGTCTTCGTCTGCGGCTCACATTGACTCACCTGCTCCCCCTTCAGGGCCGATAGTTGCAGATGACGCATCACCTATTGCTCCTCATGCTACGCCATCTCCTTCCCAAACTCATATATCATCCAATACCTCTTTATTAGATGGAGGAGAGGTCTGCCACCCTGGAATTGTGGGACCTGATGGAAGAAAGTATGTAACAGTTGTTAATAAACAGTAAGTTAAATCACATTTACCACTATTTGCTTTTGATTAAGTCTTAGGTTTATTAGTTTTTTGCTAGTATCAAATTACTTCTTATATTAGGTTGGATCCGTCTGGATCGAGTTCCAAAAATATGACTTCCACATTTAAGCAAATGATTGATCCTAAGGATTATGTGTGGAAGAAAATATCTAAAGCTACAAAGCAATTTTACTTTCAAGGGTTTGAGGTACAATATATATTTATTTTCTTTTTATATTGATTTATATACACTAATTAGATAAATATATTACATTATATATAGTAGTCTAATTTTTTTCTTCTTTTTTCAGAAAGAATTTTTCTGAGATTCTTGTTTCGACGCTAGCATGTATAAAGTATAGGAGAAGCGAGTTCATACAAGTTATCGTGACTTCATTAGTGCGATACGCAAGGTCAGTCAACGACCACGTTATATTTTGGAGGAAACTTGGAGTCATTGGCAGGAGTATTGAACATCACTTGAGGCAATGTTCATCTCAGGATATAACTCTGCCAATAGACGTAGAGGCCCGAAAGAGAGAGTCTTCCGGTACATACGGGAGGATCAATAACCTACCACATGGATGCACAACGACTTGTAAGTATCTCAACTTAACACTTATTTTGTAAATATTTTCCTATAATGATAATGGTATAAATGTCTGGTGCTATATATGGTTGTGTTGAAGTATTTTCTTTGTTCAACAGGGGTAAATATCAAAAAATAGAGAAAATTTTGTCAAAATTTTTCTAAGAATTTATAGTTCACATGTAACATCCCGTTACTGTTAGCAATGGTATTTTGGTAAATTGGGACAGACTGATAGGTTTCATTGCATTCACTGATTGAGCATGTTA
>JANZLD010000006.1:74967688-74979475 GCA_026413575.1 Erythroxylum carthagenense
AATCCTTATTATGATTAATTTTCTTTAATAATAATAATAATATTATTATTATTATTATTATTTATCATTATTATACAAAATTAATTTTCTTTTTCTTCATATTCTTATTATTATTATTAAATTTATTATTAATATTAATTTTCTTCTTCTTCTATTTAATTATTATTATTATTATACGAAATTAATTTTCATATTATTATACAAAATTAATGTTATTATTATTATTATTAACTTTATTATTCTTATTATTATTAATTATTTTAAATTTTCTACTTATTATTATTATTTTTATCCATTATATTTATTTTCATTTTTGTTATTAAATTCCTTGTTGTTATTCAGTGTACTTCTGCCAAAATGTAAGAGGAGTAGGGATTTAGAATGTTAATTCTTTGTTATAAAAACAAATAAGACATCTAAAACTGTAACAACTATAAAAATATCAAATTATATCATAAAGTTACGGGAGAGAAATATACGGTGGTAATTGTTTTTTTTTTTAAGAGAAGGGCAGAAGTTTTGAAGAGCCATTTTTTATACGTGTGATATGTGGTGATTGTGAGAGACTTTTAAAGAGCGATTTTGTGGGTTCCTAAAGATTGAGAGAGAGTGATTTTTTAAGTATTTTTAGGAAGTGTATTTTTTAAAAAATTGAGTGACAAAATAATGAGAATATTATTTAGGGATATAAAATTTGGGAAACACCTTATGTATAAGTGTCACTATTTTGTTGTGTAATTTTTTATTCTCTGTACTTGCTATTTTTATTAGTAGAAGATTTATTCGAAATTTAGCTTATGGATATAGACCGAATTAAAGGATGAATCGCATTAGATTTACGTGCATTATTTACTTGCTTATTTTACCTATGGGTTATATTTCATTAATTTTTTTTTTCCAACAAGTGATATCAGAGTTAGGTTCAGTTTTGTATCAAAGAATTTCTCATCAAGATGGAGGCAAAAATAAGCAAAATGATTAACCTAAATGACTCCAACTACCACATATGGAAGAACAAGATGAAAAATCTTCTGTTTGATTCAAAATGCATTTACCCATATTTATCACAATAAAATCTGAAAAAAATCAAACAAGATGATAAATCTTTTGTTTGTCACAAAATGCATGTACCGATATTTACCACAATAAAATCTATATTAAAAAAATCGAATAAGGAGTAGGCGTTTGAGCACAAGCAGGTATGTAGTTTTATTCAACAATTTGTTGAAGATAATGTGGATAACCAAATCTGTAACGAGACTCACGTATAGACGTTGTAGAAGAAGCTCGAAGAGTTCTTTGCCTCAAAAATTGGTAAAAATAAATTATTTTACCTAACAAAATTAGTGTAGATAAAATATCAAAAAAGCACCTCTGTGACAAATCACTTAAATGAATTTCAAGAGATCGTGGTTCAATTATTAGGAATAGTCATAAAGTTCGATGATGAAATGTTTGCCCCTTTCTTGCTTACCTCCCTGCCAAAGTCTTGGAAGACTTTTGAAATATTATTACACAATTATTATCTATCTAATTTGACTTTTGAAATATTATATAGTTATCATCAAAATCATTAATTATAAACCTTGAGCTAACAACAACTTCTCGATTAATTAGAACAAGTTCTTAGTATAAGTTTGACTTCAAACAAGCATTGAGGTATGTGACACTATTTATATTAGTGAATCGAGAAAGAGACTTTTCACTCTGACTTTTAGCCTTATGAAATATTTCACCGATAAGTCTTATAAAAGCTACATTACTAGTTTCCAATCTACAAATCATCCTAAGAGTCTATTATGTTTCAAAACTTTCATAATTATATGTGAGTTTACAAGTTACAACTTCTCGATTAATTAGTACAAGTTCTTATATTAAGTTTGAATTCAAATAAACACTAAAGTACTCGGCGTTGTTTGCAGCAGTAAATTGAGAAAGGGACTTTTCCCTCTGACTCTTAGGTTCGTGAAATATTTCACTGATAAATCTCATAGGAGCTGCATCACGGATTTCCAATCTATATACTATCCTAGGAATTTATTATGCCTCAAATTATTCATAATTATACGTCATTTCATCCAGTTACTACTTCTCAATCAATTAGTACAAGTTGATATACTAAACCCAAACAAAAATACTCGTACTATTAAAGTAAAACATATAGTAGACATTAGTTGGACGACTTATTTAGACGAACGGATAACCACAAACTACGAAGAAGAAGGACGAGGTTGGATGATTATCGACACTCTTCAACAGAAAACAGGCCCTGCAAACACGTGCATACATGTACGAATACTAAAAAATGATCAAATAATTAACACACAATTTAATTTAACGTATAGAACGTCAGTAGTATAACACATGACTTAAATAATCTTTAAATGAATCCAACTTAGACAACTCTACTGTGGATTATAGATATTGTTTTCGTTCAAACATATTTTTCTCCGTTGGGAAGACGTGTGAAATTGCCTGGTAAATTTTTCAATCTTTTAAATGATTTACCCTTAATATAAGTTTATTATTAATGAATTTTTATTTCGTTACAAAGAAAATAAAAAAAAGAGCAATAACATCTTTAGTTATGTCCAAGGTTAGTCTCAAATTAAAAGACAATAAATTAAAAATATTAATATTATTAAATTATAAGGTAATGAATCAAACTATATATATTCAAAATTTTAATTCAATTATCATACAATTTTTAACATTATTTTATAATTTTTCTATAATTGTGTTTTATTTTTGAATATTTTATTTTATTTACTATTACTTTACCTCATTTCGTCCACATAAATACGAAACGAAATGTTTTGCTCAATAGCATCTGATTGTTATACTACTAGTCTTTCTTTCCTTTGGATTACTCAATGGCAAACATTATATATACATACATACATACATATACATACATACATACATACATACATACATACATATATATATATACAAATGATACGTCAATACCTAGCTTTTTATTTGGTATTATGTATTCTATTTAGATAACCTTTTATATGTTTCAATTAAAAATAAAAACCTTGTCTTAATAATAATGTAGAAATATATCAACATCATCGCAGCACCCAATCAAGACAACGCATTTTCTAAATGGGTAATAAGCTCAACCAACCGGACTGTTAACTGGTAATTATAATTCGTAGATTAGGACACAGTGCCTTTTTTAACATTATCTATTATTTACTTTCATTTTATTCTCACGAAATAAATAATAATTAAGAAAAGAAAAGATTAGTATTGGAAACAAAGGGCTATCAGTACGAGCTACAAATAATCATAAGCTCATGGAATCATATCATGGAAAAACAAGCCTAATTAAATGTATATTATTTATTTAATTAATGCAACCCGTTACTTGTCAAATATGACGAATATTAACCAAGAATAGAAGAAATTATTTGAAAAAAGGAAGATATTATTTAAAAGAAAACGAGATTTAAATTTAACTAGATTAATTAAAACTTAAAAATTAAATTAAAATTAAAATTAAAATTCGTGTTTAATTATTTAAATTTGACGACTTAAACTTAAATCCAACTCTTTATCATCCAAATTTTCAACGTAACGGAGAGAGTGTGAATGGCATCTTATTTATATGTAGCTCCAACACTAGCTTACGTTTATAATCAATTACAATTTGCTGGATATATATAATATGGGGCGAGAAGAGACCCACCTACCTGACGTATAAAATCTACTTGAAATGGATTAGACGATGAGGGTACCCAAAGCGTTGGCGGAAGTTCAAACATGGAACATTCTAGAATTGGATAGTGATCCACACGTAAGTATTCTATTGGTCCATCCTTTCTCTATATCGGATATTTATAAGTCTTACATTAAACATGTTAAGACTTATAAATATCAATTAAATTAAATTTATTATTTAATTTTAAATCCTATAAATATTCCTTCTTCCTCATCAGAAAGTCGAGGGAATCTTCCAGGAAGGAGTACGGATGGAAAATGAGGACTAGGATTTGCATTGAGTTGCTGCAAGACATAGTACATAATACTGTCACGTGGAATGATCCAAATTCGATGTACCAAAGTATGTATACCGTACGAGGCAGGGCCAGGGCAAAATGGTCAACAATTACAGAACGCTTCACATACCTTGACACGGTTACTCGCTTCTGGAGGTACTTGATTTGGATCTTTCCACAATCGATTGTGATAATTTGGACTATTTGGACCGTCACATCAATTGTGGATTGATATAAAATTTTCAGTAGACACCACGGTCCATTCTATGTAGACGCCGCAATCCATTCTAATAGAATGGACGGTGGTGCAAAATTTTGTTTCAAGAATAATTTTTATTTTTATTTGTGAATTGATAGAATAGAAGTCTTGAAATTAAAAATAAAAATTATATAATAGATAAAAAAGATATTTGCAATTATATATTAAATAAGACTTTTTATATATAAACAAAACATATTTTTTAATGTAAACTCAATAATAGTTTATAAATTAAGTATTTAAAACATATTAGTACATTTATACATAATGGTAAAGGTGCTTTCAGATCGTTGATATAAAGAATATCCAAATATCAAATCCATTTTTTATTAATTAGTAATTTAAAATTAAATAATAAAATCAAGAGATTTTTTAGTGAATGATTTAAGATTATAAAAATACAAATAAAGTTGTTATGAGTTATTTGATTTTATTTTGTTATTTTATTCTTTATTTTTGATATTTTAGTTAATATTTAGTTTTATTAAATAATGTAAGCTAAAAATTATATTTTATTTATATGATGAAAATAATTAATATATCTAAAAAATGAATTAAGTTTTATTCAGAGAGAAGATAGAGAGAGAGGGGAAAAGGTAGAAAAGGAATAAAGAAACCGTTGTAACCAATGTTCTGAAACTCGGACTGGTCATCGAACCGGTGGCCTTACTGGTTACCGGTTTGACCGGTTCGATAATAATTATATTTAATTATATATAATATTAAAAAAATTTAAAAAATTCAAAAAATAAAAATAAAAAATAAAAAAATTGTCGAACCGGTCCGACCGGACCGGTCAATTGACCGGTTTTGACCGGTTCACATCGGGTCAATTGAAGACCGGTTTTGGGATATAAACCGGACCGGACCACCGACCGGTCAATTGACCGGTTTTGACCGGTTCACACGGGGTCAATTGAAGACCGATTTTGGGACATAAATCGGACCGAACCACCGACCGGTCAGACCAGCTGGTCCAGTCCGGGTTTCAAAACTATGGTTGTAACTAGTACAATTTTTCATGCTCCAAATCAAGCTTGCATTTATTTTTGAAACTCCTCCTCAAGCCCAAGTAAGTAAACTTCCTTTCGTTAGAATTTTATGCTTGCCATTTTTTGACACGACGAGCACTTACAGAATTACACTTAAAGAAGATTTAGGTAAAAATGAATGGTTGGTTGGGTGCATCAGCAATCAAAATCAATCGGAATAATAGGATAACAGTATCCTCTATTTGTTGATAATCTTATAAAATCAACCATGTTCTTTAGGTTATTTTATCAATGGCTAGTGGTCCAAAGGCATTGATAATGCTAAATGGTTAAGACCCAAAAATTACCTTTTGAAGAGAGGAAGCTGCTTGACTCAAGCTATTCAGATTCCTAGCGTTGTTGCCTAGAGAAAGATGTTAATGAATGTTAGTGAATCCTTAAGAGAACGACCTACAACTAAAATTCTAGCAACTTGTTCCAAAATATATAGCGCTTTAAAGTTAGCATAAGGACTAACTTCATTCCCTTATTATTGATTCCCAAAATATACAGTGCTTTAAACCTATTCTTTACCATTCGCAAAGATAATATTCATATTTTAGCAAAATCACAAAAAAGAACGCATACTAGGGGTTATTTGGTGCTCCTCCTTCCTAGCTAGTGAAGTAGCGCAAATACCATTCAATATTTGTCTTCTGCAACTTGTGTGTACACTTTTTCCTTTCTTTTCACATGGAGTTAGCGAGCAACTTTGAATTGTAGAACATTTGCTTTACTTGTCTGTGTCTGATTAACAAACCATTACTTTGTTGGGCCAATGGTGGTTGACAAATTAAATCTCACTTATGTTTTGATAATAATACAATGTATAGAATTGATTAAGAAATTATTTCAGGTGATTTGGATTGAAATAAATCAGGACAGCATTATAAATCATGGTGAAACCAAGAAGGAAATAATCTTCAACGTACAAGAGAATTAAACATGAAGATTATGGGACGATCTGATTAAATATATCTGTTGGAGCCAGCACAAGTCGACTATCACAGCATAAGTCGACTAATAAATTAAGATTCATTAGATGGGGCTTGAAACAAGTCGACTAAGATGTTACAAGTCGACTAAAAATCAAGTGGATAGGAGCACTAGTCGACTATCATGGCACTAGTCGACTGATCGAAGAGCGAAGTTAAAGCCTGTAGTGAAAAATGTTAACACTAGTCGACTATCATGGCACTAGTCGATTGATCGAAGAGCGAAGTTGAAGCCTGCAGTGAAAAATGTTAATACTTGTCGACTATAATAGCACGACTAGGCGACTATCAGGTAGAGCTGAACAAAATTCATCTAGATCATTCCCAAATAGAAAGGAAGAAATCAAGCAACGTCTATAAGATATTAAGCAACGGCTAGAAGGAGATCCACAACGGTTATATTCATCTGAAGCTTACAAATAAATAGATAGAACATCAAGGGATAGACAATAGAAGTCAAAAATTGCAAAAAGCATACTACCATTATTCATAATTAGCTCTCAATTGCTCTTAGCTTGTTTCAAATCTGTATTGAGCATTGTTATTTCATCTTTATCTCATTATTATTGTGAGTTGAGTGATTAGTAAAAAGTCACTTGTGAGATAAGATTTGTGCCAGAACATTATTCATCTTGAGCTAGCTTTTGGGGATGAGTTAGGCACTTTTTAACATTATAAATATGATGTGGTGATCTTTTCCTTTTGTTTTTTTTGAAAATTATCTTTTCCTTTTGTTACACCATCATGGCAGTGGTGACTTTCATTACCGTGGTGACTTTCATGGTAATATTTTCCTTTTGGTTACACCATTACTGTCACTGTCATGGCGTATCAGTTTGCAATCAACCAAATAAAGTCATTTCTAGTAACCTGTCTACAATAGTTTCCAAACTTTTCGAGCACTAGGTTGTGCATCCAAAATTCTCAACACTTCATCGGGGGTTGATTTGGAAAGTTTAAACTCATCCTGAATGTACAGAGTTCGATAGTAATCAACATTAAGAATTTATCCTTGTAAGAGCTTACCATCTTCATCTTGGAGTAAGCACATTTTGCTTATACTCTTATCCAATTAGAGTTGCAAGATAAAAATACCTAGTATTCTTATTTCCAAAAGCAATCCTTTGCTCACTGACCGTTGTAACTAGTACAATTTTTCATGCTCCAACGTCAGCTTGCATTTATTTTTGAAACTACTCCTCAAGCCCAGTTAAGTAAACTCCCTTTGTCAGAATTTTATGCTTGTCATTTTTTGATAAGACAAAGCACTCACGAAATTACACTTAAAGATGATTTAGGTAAAAATGAATAGTTGGTCGAGTGCATCAGCAATCAAAATCAACCGGAATGATAGGATAGTAGTATCCGCTATTTGTTGATAATCTTATAAAATCGACCATTTTCTTTAGGTTATTATATCAATGTGGTCTGAAGGCACTGATAATGCTAATGGTTAAGACCCAAAAATTACCAGTTGAAGAGAGGAAATCGCTTGACTCAAGCAATTCAGATTCCTGGCATTGCTGCCTATAGGAAGATGCTAATGAACTTTATTAAATATTCAAAAGAACGAGTTACAACTAAAATTCTAGCAGCTTATTCCAAAATATATAGTTCTTTAAATCTCCATAACTATATGAACAAAACACTATCTAATAGCTCTTTTCGTGGCTTATATCCTAAATTCAAGAACTGCCTCACATTTGATTGTATCGGGCAGTTTTTCATTCAGGGCAATAGTTACCGCAGCTGTGGAAGTAGCAGAAATTGAATGTTTTATTTATATATAAACAATCTTAATAGATACAACTTTTTTTATTTAATATATAATTGCAAATATCTTTTTTATCTATTATATAATTGTAATCAAGAGGTTTTTTAGTGAATGATTTAAAACTATAAAAATATAAATAAAGTTGTTATGTATTATTTGATTTTATTTTGTTATTTTATTCTTTATTTTTAATATTTTGGTTAATTTATTTTGTTTATTAAATAATGTCAGCTAAAAATTTATATTTTATTTATACGATGAAAAAAATTAATATATTTAAGAAATGAATTAAGTTTTATTTAGAGAGGAGGTAGAGGTCTAGAGAGAGAGGGAAAAAGGTAGAAAAGGGTGAGAGGGGAAAACTTAGGGGTGGTTTCATTCTACAAGGTGTCATCGTCAACCATTAAAGACAAGAAAAAGGGTTTTGTATGTGCACCAGAGAAAGAGAGAATTTCATTAGTTTTAGACAGAGAAAAAGCCCTTTCTATGTGCACCAGAGAGAGAGAGAGAATTCCATTAGTTTTAGACAGAGAAAAAGGTCACGTATGATAGGTCATACATGAGAATGACATTTTTAGAAGAGAGAGAGCTTGTTCTCTGTCCAAAGCTAATGAAATTCTATCTCTCTCCAGTGTACATAGGTCATGTATCTCTCTATTGCACATAAAAAGGGCTTTTTCTCTGTCTAAAACTAATGAAATTCTCTCTCTCTCTAGTGCAAATAGATCATGTATCTCTCTAGTGTAAAAGCTTTGCTTTGACAGTAACACACAAACGCAACCCACACACCGACTTGTGTCATATTATAAAGAATGCGCTTTGGGATTCTTAGGGAAGAATTGGTTTAGACTTTAGAGTGTTGGGTGGCACTGAGTTGAGTGAGGCAACATAGTCTTGCATAATCTCTATTTGTGCCAACCCTGTAGTCAATAACTATGCCTTTTTCAAATGAACTTGAGTTTGATTAAACAGAAAATTTAAATTAAATTAATTATGTCAATTTAGTATAAATTTAATTGAATCAATTTAAAATTAATATATTAAGTTACATTTGACTATATTTAAATTTAAATTTAATATTTAATCTCGATTAAATTTAAAATTGAGTCAATTTATTAATCTTTTATTAATCTAATTGTTAACTATAATCCATAGATCAAGAAACATAAGATCAGTTGCCTTTTGGCGTTATCTGTTATTTACTTTCGTTTAATTCTCATCTAGAAATAACAATTAAGAAAAGGGAATATTAGTTAGATTCAATGCTTGGATACCAAGGACTATAACGACGAGGCTACCAATAATCATAAGCTCAATAGTATCATATCATGCAAAAATTAAAGCAAGCCGAATTTTGAACGGAACTAGTACTCCCTCCACCTGCTATTCCAACATAATCTTAATAGAAATCAAACAAACAACATAACTCATACTTAACCAGCTCATAGGTTCATATTCTAGGACGTGCTGACGATATGGTGTAAATGAATTTCCTGGAGACAGTCAATCATATGGTGATCCATTAACATCTCTGAGACTCAGCGGCAGAAGTGCACGATTCCAAACACCAAATCCATTCCCAAGCTTCTCTTTAACTATCCGACGCATCCAACAATATAGCTTGTGACAAGTGCCGTATGAATATGATTCTGCCACCAAAACCAAACCGTAAAATGCAAATGAAGCAACGCGCAGCGGCTCAGGCAGTAGCAACGATGCCAGTGAAACCAGCGACAGCGAACCTGAGAATATCATAAATCGACCACAAGCTTCGGTTGAAACTAATGCTTGCTTAAGAACATATGCCGAGCAAGCATATACAAGTAAACTTATAACTGAAATCGTGATGGTTACAGGGTGGGTTTCGAAGGGTGTAAGCGTCTTCCCCTGATATTTAATTCCGATCAAACTTACAACTACGGGAATGAGAAACACTAGAACTGCATGAATAGGTGTGTCTGTGAAGAGGTTGAACCTCATGAGAATGTGAAAGAAAACATGGATTGGAAACTGTGTCCAACGTTGCTGCTGGCGAATTCTAATCTAATCGTCTCTCTCTCTCCTAATGCCCAATGCCCCTCTCTTTCTCTCCCTCCCTCCAGCTCTTTTCATTACCCAATGGGAGCATTGCCCAATGCCCCTGTGATATCTTCCTAGAAGGCCCTGCGTGACCTCATAATCGCAAACCTAGCTAAGTAGTAGTATCTCTCACAAACCATATTATTCAGCATACGTTCACACACTGTTAATAAAAATATGTTAAGATTTATAAATATCAATTAATTTAATCTTATTATTTAATTTCAAATTACGAATTAATAAAATAATATACTTTAAATACGTAATTTATAAACTATTATTGAGTTTATGTTTAAAATATGTTTTATTTATATATAATCAGTCTTAATAGATACAACTTTTTTATTTAATACGTAATTGCAAATATCTTTTTATTTATTATATAATTGTAATCAAGAGGTTTTTTTAGTGTATGATTTAAGACTATAAAATATAAATAGAGTTGTTATGTGCTATTTGATTTGATTTTGTTACTTTATTCTTTATTTTTTGATATTTTGGTTAATAATTATTTTTTGTTAAATAATGTCAGCTATAAAATTACTGTAACTGGAAGATAATATGGTTTCTGACAGATACTACTACTTTAGTCACAAACTAAAGGGAATCTTCTAGGAAGGAGCACGGATGGAAAATGAGGACTAGCTTTTGCATTTAGTTGCTGTAAGACATAGTTGATTTGTGTTTGTGCTTTCACGTAATATGTTATGACTCAGCCCAATACCATTGATGGACCTGTGATGGTAAGAAGGAGCAATAGGCGGAGGACGGATTCAAGGCCGTTGAAGGATTATGAGTGGAAGAACAATTCAGCAAATGCCAAGTCAGCTGAAGAATAACGGCCCACGCGTTGGGTATGGGAATCTTCTATATAGGGAGAATGACGCACATGAATTGGTTATGATGATTGTTATGATAGTACAACCTTCTCGCTCTCATCTGTACCTCTGATTCTCATTCTCTCTGTCGCCGTTTTCCTTTTGTAGTTTTTTCATATTTCCTCCAAATCTGTAATTGCTTGTGAACGTTCGTCAATTACAGAGAATATCATTTCCCCTTTTTGCCATCTCTGCTTGTTATTTACTGCTCGTATTAAGCTGTAACATTGCATAATACTGTTGCTTCCATCACGCGGATTGTCTTTGTTATCCATCTGTTTAGAAAATCTGTTAATTTATCCTCGTTAATGAACTCAGCTTGAGTTATTATATGCCATGGTTGAGAATCTCTTATGTGCATTCCTTCTATTGGTTAATTAACGAGGACTATATTTGGTTGCAACCAATGTTATGAATACCGTACCGGAGTTGGTACCGGATTGAGCTTTGGAACGGAACAGTACCGGTACCGGTCGGTACCGGGTACCGTTTCGGAGAATTTTTTAAATTTATAAAATAGTCCCTAAAATTTTTAAAAATTGCAAAATAGTCCATATTAATATATTATACAGTTGTACTTTATACTTTACTAAATTACAGTTTACATCAACCATGCTATCAAAAATCTTAATAATAAATAATAATGATAATTAATTTGAAATAATAATAATTTTTTAAATATTTTATATATAAATAATAACCACAATTAATTATTTACCTACCTAAAACTAATAGTCAACTAAGCAAATACTATCATTAAGACA
>JANZLD010000006.1:74979575-74990618 GCA_026413575.1 Erythroxylum carthagenense
GTTTTTATTCTTCCCCCTTTATTTTCGTGTCTCCAGTATGTTATATTGCGCCTTCCTCTGTTGCTAGGACCATTTAATGACCTTCTTCCTTGCTTTGTGCGTCATTGCTCCTTTATTCCTGTAGCCTAAATTAGTTGCTGTTTTCCTCTTAATTTCTCACATCATGCCAAGATTATAATTCCCTACAAGGAAATATTAAATCAAATTAAGTCCCAATAATTGCATCAATAAGAGGAATAAAAAGGGATGATTAAAACATAAATATTGGACAAATATGCACTTATTAAATCATACTCAAGGCCGAGGTTCACTTGGAGAAGAGGACAAATACTAGCCAGATTAGATCGAGTTCTCTACTCGAACTCCTAGAAATCCACTTTCAAGAACACCTCGGTAAAACACCTCCCCTTCTTAAAATCATATTATCGACCACTCTTGGTTATCCTACAACCAAATAATCAGTTGTATCTGACCTTAGAGCTTTCAAATTTCAGGCAGCTTGGTTGACTCACGAAGGTTTTGATCAACTTATCGTAGATAATTGGAAGCCGAACGGAACCGACTTGAGTGGATTGCTACACAATCTTTCGAATTCTTTACAGAAGTGGAACTCAAGTACTTTCAGGAACATCTTTCAGCGAAAAAATCGGCTCATGGCTAGACTGCAAGGGATTCAAAAAATTTTGGAAGATCAAGACTCGCATTCTCTATGTGATTTAGAGGAATATCTCTGATCTGAGCTAGAAAAAGTCCTGTACCAGGAAGAACTTTATTGGCATCAACGATCGAGAGGTCAATAGCTAAGCATGCCTTATTTTACCAATCTCAATGGCACACTGTCGGACCATCACTAACATTGTTCATACAGAGAATATTTTGACATGAAGTCTGGGAATCTGAACGCAATCGTACCATTATGGTTCTTATACCGAAGATCCTCATGCCGACGTCGATAACTCAATTCAAGTATATAGCGTTATGTTCAGTGCTTTACAAAGCTATTACCAAGATCATTGTTACCTGGCTCAAACCACATTTAGAAGATCTCGTAGCACTGACTTAATGCAGCTTTGTACTAGGTAGACAGATTACCGACAATATTATTATAGTCCAAGAGGTCATACACAAAATGAAAAGAAAATCAGGACAGAAAGGAATATTTGCCGTAAAGGTGGATCTCGAAAAAGCCAATGATAGACTTTCCTAGGATTTTATCAAAGCTACTCTCATCGATATTGGTATTCCTGACTCTTTGATAAATTTGATAATGAAGTGCCTCTCCTCGGTTTCTATGCACGTGAACTAGAATGGGGATCTAAGTGACTCATTCACTCCCTCCAGAGGCATTAGACAGGACGACCTACTATCGCCTTATCTTTTCGTACTATGTATGAAAAGACTGGGCCACTTAATTACCGATTCAGTCTCTTAAGGAAGATGGAAGCCGATTAAATTAAGCAGAAGAGGACCTTCTATCTCACACTTATTTTTTGCTGACGATCTCATTCTGTTCTCATAAGCTTCCATAGACCAGGTGAAAGAGATTCGAGATACGTTAAGTACTTTCTGCACAGCTTCTGATCAAAGGGTTAGTAAAAAAAAGTCTTGATGTTTTTACTCCAGGAATATACCTCACACGAAGGCTCATTATCTAAGTAAGGCCTTAGGTTTCAAACAGACAAATGATTTAAGACGATATCTTGGAGTGTCTCTATTACACGAGAGAGTTAGTAAAAGAACCTACCATTATATTCTTGATAAGATTCAACGGCAACTCTCGAGGTGGACAACAAATCTTTTGTCGCTCACTAGTAGAATAACACTGACACAATCAGCCATTGCAGCGCTCCCTTTTTACACAATGTAGACGGTCCACCTGCCGCGCCAGCTTTGTTATAATTTAGAGAAATTAATGAGTTAATTCCTGTGGGGCGTGAAACCAGACAACAAAAAGATAAACTTGGTCAATTAGGAGAAAGTGTGTCAACCCAAAGAGATGGGAGGACTCGACATTCGAAAAATGAGGGAAACCAATGATGCCTTACTATCCAAGCTAGGGTGGTCAATGGTTTATAAGCCTAATGCTTTATGGGTTTAAATTCTCTCGGCCAAGTATAATTTTGATGCTAACAATTTTCCCTCTTCCCTTGATGCAATAGGTGGGTTGATGATTTGGAAGAATATTAAAGCTACTTGGCGTCACGTGCTGCAAGGCATGAAATGGATGATCGGTGACAGCTCTCGGACTTGATTCTTGCTTGATCCCTAGGTTAAAGACTGGGAACCTCTTATATCTCATACAGTGGCTCCATTCCTCCAGAAATTATTGATTATCGGGTTAAACAATTTGTAGACGCTGCAGGTAACTGGAATTGGGAAGTATTCCAACACATGCTTCCTTCTTCAATCTGCATGTAATTAGCAGGTATTCTTTCGCCACTACTTAGGGTCGGATAAGCTAATTTGGGGACGTTCATATACTGGACAATTCACGACTGCATCCGCATATTTCATGATAATAAATCAAGAAGAAGTTTAACCCAATGTGTTCTGGAAGACTGTATGGCAATGGCAGGGTCCGCAACGAATCCGAGCATTTCTTTGGCTCCTCTCTCATGATAGATTACTCACTAATCAATAGCGAGCCCACAAACAATTAACGTCAGATACTGCATGCTACCATTACCACTTAGAAGAATCCTCCTTCCATGTAGTGCGTGACTGCCCCAAAGCCCGCAATTTATGGAATAGATTCCCTCCATAAGTAGTCTCCACGGAGTTTTTTACCCTGACGATCAAGGATTGGCTCATAAGAATCTACACACACACCGAATTATATGTGGCTTAGATTGGTCTATTATCTTTGGCACGGCGTGCTAGTTCTTATGGTCCTGACGAAATAGGGCCCTTTTTTAAGAACACTTTTCTTGGCCGACTTCTCCAGACCATCAGGTATTAGAATATGTTCACCAGATTCACAAGTAGTCAATCTGGCAATAAAGAGCTAATATGGTCAGTCACACTTGAAGGGAACAACTTTTAGGCTGGAGCAAACCTCCTTAGGGTTGGGTGAGAATAAATACGGATGGAGCCATCAAAAGATCTCTCTCTTCGGCCACAGCAGGTGGACTGATTCAAGACAATTCGGACGCTTAGCTTGAAGACTTTGTACAGAACATTGGTTGGTGCTCCACATTAGCCGCTGAACTTTGGGGTGTCTTCTTAGGCCTCAAACTAGCTGGGAACCTGGGTTACCATCATATAGAATTAGAGGTGGATTCGAGTGTTGTGACTAATCTACTTTCTTCCCCGGCTAAGCGAGCTATGTCTCTTAATCCTTTAGTTCTGAGCATCAATGAATTGCTTACTCGTAATTAAGTTGTTGTAACTCGACATATCTATAGGGAAGGTAATCAGTGTGCAGACTGGCTCACTAACTATATAGACCAGTTCAATCTAGGGGTCAATAATTTTGAGCTCCCACCTAGGGGATGCTTATCAATTCTCTTAAAGAATATGTTAAGGATTTGTCGCCCTAGACTTACCATGTAATTTGTAGTGTTTTTCTTTCCATTTATATATAAAAAAATAGCTTCCAAACTTTTAACCACTAGGCATGCTTCCACCATAGTCCAAAATTTTGTTTAAACTCGGGCTTAGGCTTTTTTAGCTCAACCATTGTCGTCGGCTACAAGATTAACATGTTTGCCTTTAACCAAGCACCAATATTTCTTGTAAAGTGGAAGATTCAGCCCATCCAAACTCAGGCTTTAAGGGCCTCCATGTCTACAATAGTTTCCAAACTTCTCAAGCACTAGGTTGTGCTTCCAAAATTCTCAATAGTTCATCGGGGGGTAGATCTAAGTTTTGGAAAGTTTAAACTCATCCTGAATGTATAGAGTTCGATAGTAATCAACATTAAGAATATATCCTTGTAAAAGCTTCTTGGAGTACCCACATTTTGCTTCTACTCTATCGAATTAGAGTTGCCAGCTCAAAATACTTAGTATTCCTATTTCCAAAAGCAATCCTTTGCTCACTGACCGTTGTAACTAGTACAATTTTTCATGCTCCAACACAAGCTTGCATTAATTTTTGAAACTACCCCTCAAGCCCAGTTTAATAACTCCCTTCGTCAGAATTTTATGCTTGTCATCTTTTGACCTGATGAAGCACTCACAGAATTACACTTAAAGACGATTTAGGTAAAACTGCGTAGTTGGTCGGGTGCATTAGGATGCTAATGAACGTTATTAAATCCTCAAAAAAATGACTTACAACTAAAATTCTAGTAGCTTAATCCAAAATAAATAGTTCTTTAAATCTCGATAACCATATGAGCAAAACACTATCTAATAGCTCTTTTCATGGCTTATACCCTAAATTCAACAACTGCCTAACATTTGATTGTATCGGGCAGTTGTCCATTCGAGGTAATAGTTATCGCAGTTCCAGAGGTAGCAGAACTTGAATGGAAATCAAGTTCCTACTATCTCACACCTCGAATCTCCAGTATCAAGGTCAAGTCAACATAAGGGCAAACTTCATTCCCTAAAAATAGGACTTCCTCAACAGAGCTTCTAATTCAAATAAGATGACATAAAGAATCAAATGTCAAAGCAGGAGATGTTTGTATTGCCAACAATCCAAAAAATTTTATTCCAAAGCAAAGCAGTGCCTGCCTAATATGACGCCGAGTAGGTAAGTAGCTCAGTTGTCAACCTCTGGACTAGTCACCATATTTTCATGTCATAAAAAGTAGCATGCAACATATATACTAAAGCTAATAGCAAAAATAGAACAACCTGAATAGTAAACACAAATACCCAACATTCCCAAGATGGTTTACACTCTTTACCCCTAAAAGGTGTAAACTACTGCTTTTGAGCTCCATTTATAATCAAATGGCTTCATTTCTCCATGCCATAAAAGAAGTCATTTCAATCAAATTGAACAACCTTGATCATATAACTTAGATCCAATGCTTCTTACGAATACTTCAGCTCACAACCAGAGATCGGTTCTCACATAAGAAAATTTTTGCCACTTTGAGCTCCATTTATAATTAATATATCCATGAAAACAACCATGTAAATTCAAGTTATTGCAATTCCATCCAGAAGTTTAAAAGAACAAATAAGGAAAAATCATATGCCTGTTACATGATGGCTGTTGAATATAACATTTAAAACTTGTCACCAAACAACTTGCTACTACAGTATCAAATTTCCAAAGGAGAAGGTTGTTTGATAAACAAAAAGTAATGTACATATTCGAAATCAAAAATCAAAGTATCATGACGTAAAACTTGGAGTTCATTTTGGATACTTTTATTAATCTTAAGTGTAGTAAAGCATTTCCATTTTCATCATTCTCCAAGAACCTATAGGCATTACAGGTTTAGGTTCAACAACTTAACCACAGGTACTTCCAACAAAATCATCGTAATGCCATAAACTAAAACATTGCAACGAACATTAAAATGCATTCATAAAGTGTAACGAAATCACTAATCAGAATAAATTTTTTAATTAAATAAAAATTAAGCCATTATTTGGAGTTATTGATTATTTTCATCAAATAAATAAAATATAGGGATAATTACAAAAAAACCTCAAACTTTCATCAAATTTTCAATTATAACCTGAACATTAAAAAGTAGCAATAAAATGCCTAAACTTTTAATTTTTTCAATTCTAGTCCAAACATTTAAAAGTGGCAATAAAATGCTCAAGCTTTCAATTTTCTTCAATTTTAACTTAACTTTATCTTTTGTTCTCCATCAGCCCTCAGCCCTTTGTCTTCTATTTATTTTTTTAATGCCTCAAATCATCTTCGCATTATAACATACTACACTAATAAGCTCTTTGTTTTTAATTCGTTTTCTTGATGTCCTTAGTATGAAGGCATTGGAGTTACGTAATATGATAATAAAATGATGAAAGCATCGAGAGAATAAACTGAAAACGAAGGAAAAAAAACTAAAATCAAACCGTAAGGTCGTCGAGGCTGAGTAATTTGATTTAGATCATTTTAAAACAACGATATCGTTTTAATTAGAGATTAAACGACGATGTTTTATTAATCTACATTTGTTGTGTTCATTTTGGCTGACGTATATTAATAGTTAAGGTATCTAAAGCACATAGTATGTCATGTCATCAAACTTAACAGAAAATTAATGTCGGGCTACAATTAAAAAAATTGAAAGCCTGAGTATTTTATTGTTACTTTTTAAATTTCAGGCTATAATTGAAAAAAATTGAAAGTTGAGCATTTTACTGTTATTTTTTAAAGTTCAGGCTATAATTGAAATTTTGACAAAAATTTGTGTTTTTTTATAGTTAAAAATAAAAATTGTTACCACATACTATTCAACAAACAAAATTAAATATCAACCTAAATATTAAAAAATAAAATATGAAACAACAAAATAAAATAAAATAGCACTTAAGTTTATTAAGATAAAATGAGATACTTGCAATTATATGTTAGATAAGAAAATGTTGGAATACGTTTTTCCGAATCGTCTTCTTTGTGAAATAGTTTCCAGAGTTCTTGACCACTAGGCTGTGCTGCAGTTCATCGGGGGTTGATATAAGTTTTGGAAAATTTAAACTCATCTTCAATATACAGAGTTTGATAGTAATCAACGCTAAGTATATCTCCTTGTAAGAGCTCACCATCTTCATGTTGGAGGACTCACGCTTTGCTTTTACTCTACCGAATTAGAGTTGCCAGATGAAAACACATAGTATTGCTATTTCGAGAAGCAATTCTTTGCTCACCGGCTCTTGTAACCAATACAACTTTTCATGCTTCAACACTAGCTTACATTTATTCGACACACAACATAACTCGTACCTCAATTAAAGCCCTTATAAATTTAAAAAAAAACAGCATAACACATAATTAAAATTCTAAATTAGCTTGGGGTCTGGACTTATAATTCTATAAATCCTTTAGACTCGTAATCCTAATGATTCCAAAAAAGATTGGCGACTCTGACCCACTTAATGGATCCGAAAATGTGACCCACTTATTAGCTCATTAGTAGATTCATTACTAAGGTTCTAAATGCTTTGGTGAGGTATTCTAAATTTAACATAAACACGTCTTGTTTAATAAAGAGTGAAGCAGACCCATAAAATAATATATTTGAAATACATGAATTTATAAATTATTATTCAGATGCAACTTTTATTTAAGTGTTACCCTGGGCGGGGCCAGGACGAATTTTCAACGTGCTTCAAAATCCTGCTGTTGAGTTCGTGCGTGAACTATGCTGCCTAAGGTATGCGATTACGAGGCCACGCAGGGGCATTCTAGGAAGATATCACAGGTGCATACCTCCTCCATGTGTTCCAGTCGGTAGGGCCACTCTAGGCGGAATTTTCAACGTGCTTCTTGAGCCTGTTGATAAGTTACGTCACGTACATATTTGCACGACATCCTCTGCCTCCATACAGTTATATATATATAGAGGCTTAATACTTTTATTTAAGATATAATTAAAAATATCTTATTTTATGTAATAGAGAACTTTGAATGGATTTTTTAGTGAATGATTTAAGACTATAATATTTATTTTTATTTTATTTAATATTATTTAAAAATAATATTTATTTTTATTTATTTATGCCATCAAGTATTTTAATTTAAAGTAAGTATTTTTATTTAGACGTTTTGCGTTAACGTCTCGCCTTTTGAAGATGTAAAACCTATTCTTTGCCATTGGCAAAGATAATATTCATATTTTAGCAAAACACAAAAAAGGAGAAAGGAGCAAAATCACAAGTACTTAGGCTAGCCATTCCCCCATTGGTTCGTCACTTCGTTGTCCATACCAATAAAGCGTAGGAAACTTCTTAGCTTGTGGCTTATAACGAATGCTTGACTTTTCAGTTCCCTGGTTTATAAACTATTATTGATTTTACATTGTTCCATTTATACATAAACAACCTTAATAGATACATCTGTTTTTTAAACCTAATAAATAAGTGTAAGTATCTTATTTTATTTAATATATAATTATATCTGAGAAGTTTTTTAGCGAATCACTTAAAAATATAAAAAAATGTAAACAAATTTGTCATGTACTATTTGATTTTGTTTTGATATTTTATAATTTATTTTTGGTTTATATTAATTTTTGTTTATGGGACAGTGTTTGTTAAGAATTTATGTTTTATTTATATGATGAAAATAATCATTATCTCTAGAAAATGACTTATGTTGACAAGACAATTATTAAATAACCTTAAGTTAATAATGTTCGACGATTGTGAAAGTGAATTGAAGTGATTAAAATAAGTATGAATTGGTTTGATTTTTTATTTAATTTGTATATATAATCAATATAAATAAAAATTGGTTAAATAATAAACAATCAATTTTGTTGAATTGTGAATAATTTGTATATATAATTCTCTCTCCACCTTTTTGAACTTTGCCCCTCTCTCTCTCTTAACTTCTATTCTTTTCCTCTCTCTCTTTACCTTATCAACAAAGATAATATTAACAAAAAAAGAAAGACAAAAAAGGGAAGAAATTATATATACAAACCATAAGAGAAGTTTTAGAAATTAGCTATTTGTTTAATGATAATATTACTCTCCACTTTACTCTTTACTTTTGCTCTATATGTTTTCAGAATTTGTTTTTTTATTGTACAATTATGTCGTGAAGTTTGGAAGAATATAATAAAGGGTTAATTAAACTTTTTAATCTTTATTTAATTTTATAATATTAGTTTACATTTAAAAATATCATAAAGAGTCACTTCAAATTAATATTTTTAGTATATAATTAATATATATCATATTTGTGTCATGTTATAATTATATATATTTTTAATTTATTAAATAATAAAATTCATACATATTATATGAAAAGATATTAATATGATACAGCTCGCTGCATCATTCATATTAATAAAAAATTTAGCATTGAATTATTATTAGCATCATCATCATCATCATCATCATCATTATCAAAGTTATAAACTTAATTTTTGTAAAATTAAATATCTAAATCTAAATTCTTATAAGAATATTCAACGAAATACTAAGAAATATAATACTCATGCCCTTATAATTTCTCTTTAAATCATACACTCATAAGTCATTTTACACATCAACAGTTAATACTAAATAGTTAATTTTACCAAACATTTTTAATTAACAGCTGATATTATCTACTGGCCAAATTAGTTAATACAATCAACCATTAGCTGACCGCTGATAAAATCAGCGAACAACAGAAACATGGCTAATATTAATCAAAAAAGAAAGACAAAAAAAAGAAATTATTTGAAAGAAAAGAGATACTATTTGAGAGAAAAGATATATAAATTTAACTACATTAATTAGAAGTTAAAAAATTAAATTAAAATTAAAATTAGTGCTTAAGTATTTAAATTTGACTACTTAAAACTTAAATCCAACTCTTTATCATCCTAATCGTGAGAGTGTCAATGACATTTTATTTATATCTAGTTACAACATCTAGCTGACATTTATAATCAATTACAATTTGCTGGATATAATATGAAGGGGAGGAGAGACTCACCGACCCGAAGTATAAAATCTACTTGAAATGGATTAGACGGTGAAATCCAACGGAGCTGCCGTGAAGAAGAAGAACAAGCGTCTATGAGAAGGAAATGTCATTATCGCCCTTGGGACCCGCCACGTGTCTTTATGGCCTTTTCTTATGTTTGCTTGGGCCGTAGGACACTCACCGGCTGAAAGAAATCTGAGCTGGAATTTTATTTTCATTAATCTAAAACCTATCTTTAAAGATGTTGATTATTATAACCAATTAAATTTAAATAAAAATTTAATTAAATAAAACTTAAGTCATTACTTAAAGATGTTGATTATTTTCATCATTTTTTTTAAAGTAATCGTTACTATCGCATAAAACAAAACATTGATAGGAAAGGCCTTGAAAACTAACCCAAGTCAAGAGGCTTATCCCGTACACCCAGAATCTACTAGCCTTTTACTCTCAACAACAGAAGAGACAGAACAATCTGAATGTAAAATGGAATCTAAACAAGATGGACGAACAGTCCAGTGTTGTGAGTTTGCATGTAATAAGGTTACCCTAGCTAATGAGTGAGCCACCTTATTGGCAATCCTACGCGTCCATTGAAAGGACAAGTGAAAGAAATGTCTCTTGATTGATAGATAGTCAAGCGCCAAAATTCCAATCTCAGACCGATGTGAAGAAGGAGCTAGAATCGTCTGAACAGCCGTCAAACAATCAGACTCCACTATAACGTTGTCAATCTGTTGATCTTTTAACCAGGATAGAGCTTCCCTGATAGACATGATTTCGGCAAGAACTGGATCAAGCAGGAAAGGGTAATAGCTTGAGAGAGCAGCCACAAAACTCCCTCGTTCGTCCCTTAGCACCGCGGCAAACCCTGTGGCATTCTTGTCTTTGAAAACCGCCGCATTCACATTACATTTCAAAAAACCTTCCTGAGGTCTAACCCAAGCAGAATAAATAGCTCTTGAATTTCCAGTCATGGTGTTGGCCTTCTCAAACATCCCCCGAGCCTCTTGCCAATCTTTTAGAAAACTATCAGCAAAATTAGCTACCATCCTGGGCGGGCTAGTCTTGCTTTGCCACACCCTAAGGTTGCGATGATACCAAACACTCCACAGCATCGTCAACATGCGTTCAAGATGAGGAGACGATTGAGTAGATAAGCTGTGCTCTATAAAGGATTCAATCCCAGTACCTGGCCGACGCCAACCCATCGACAACCAAACTGCTTTGGCTGTTGAGCACTCCAACAACACATGATTCATATCTTCAACATGCCCGCAAACATAGCATGCGATATCAAGCGTGATGCCCTTCCGACAAAGCCGATCTTTATATGGGAGGAAATCGCGGAGGCAACGCCAAATGAAGCCCTTAATCTTTGGAGGGAGATCCAAATTCCACAAGTGGGTCCACGGGCCATCCATGAATATATTGGCAATATCAGTAAACAATGAAAGAGCCACTCGGTAACCAGTTTTTACC
>JANZLD010000006.1:75091221-75102859 GCA_026413575.1 Erythroxylum carthagenense
CTGGAGATGCCTTGGCCATTTTCTCACCGATCTCAGCCATATGGCTTGGACTAGTGTGTTTCAATTGCTCTGCAGCCAGCTTCAAGTCTTCAAGCCTCAAATTCTGCATGAATTCTGATGCCATTCTCATCAATTCAGGATTCGACATCATCTGCAGTTACCCACCATGCTCATCAAAGCCCATAACGAGCTAACCAGAATAACCATCAAGAATAACCGTAAAGGCAATCAAACTCATAAACTTTGAGTGACCATAGGACTCCAAATTCTTACTCACTAGCAACATCTAAAGTGCATCCCGTATGTTATAAATTATTCATCGCCCCTAAAAAGACTCACTTTCATGATCCAACACTCAAAAATCAGTCACAAGTTTGGTGTTCGAGGACAAGCATTAACTGCCCACTCAATTAAGCGAGAACTAGACCTGAATATGCGAAAATTTGAACCAGCCTAGGCCTAACATAAGAAAAGCAAGACCCTTATCTAAATTTGATAGCAAAATAAATCATATGCACTTTCTCAACATCGCGTAAGGAAGCCAATTGAGAAAAGAAAAGGGGTAAAAATGAAGAAAACTCGTAAGAAAAAAACCAATTGAGAATTTATAAATCAGCAACCTGTTGTTGGATCCTTGAAAAATCCGCAGGAGTCATGCGACTCATCTGCTCCTGAGCAAGTTTGATCAGTTCGGGATCCATCATCTGGTTGAACATGATGTGAGATCAGAAGATAAGATTGAGTAGGGGAAGTGAAATTGAAAGTAAAAATTTGAGAATCAGCGGAGAGGGAGAGTTGGGTTGCGATGCGAGAGGAGTGGGACCAAACCAAAGTCGAGTCGTAATAAAAAGGAATATATAAACAAATCCAGAGGAACACTCAAGCATGGATTTTACCTTGAAAAAGAAAAGCAAAACAAAACACAATTTAGATACCCTAAACAGTAAACAGTACCAGTAAAATGAAGAGCTTGAGAGCTCGTATCTGCACGCAAAACCCAGAAAAGGCCAGAAAATTTAGACTTCCTATCTCAAGCTCAAAAATTCAGACGTCGAAGAAGGATAAGATGTTAGGGATTAATTTTATTCATTTCCAAAATTTAAGAATAGATGTTGTTGATAATTAGTTATTCCGTTAATTAGTTAAAAGTTTAATAATATACTAAAAATATGCTAGGAATATGATTACTATTTTTTAGTTACCCACATTTTTAAATTATTCACGTTTAAACTAATACCTATTTAAAAAAAGCTGGGTAGATCCCTTATAGATATTAAAACTCTCGTGTCAAGTTTTAAAGGCTGTATAAATGAGAAGGGTTAAAATTAACGACGTCTGTTAAGCCAAAAATGTCCTTTGGTAACTTACCTGCCACTTGGGGTTTATGATTACTATTAACCAAACATTCTTTTAGTATTTGCCATTTCGAGAAGCAATTCTTTTCTCAAGCCCTCATTAATCAAACACAAAACATGACTCATTTTGACTCAAACAGCTTGGTTGGGTCGACTACTCAGGGCTATGGGTCGATCGGTTCAATCCCATTTTCACGCAGAGCCCAAGCGTCGGGTCCAAGTCCGATGCACCTTCCTTACAGCCCCCCAACAAGAGAACTTTCCATGCAGAGATAAAACTCTACGTGAAAATCTAAACCTAACTACAGAATCGTATATAAGGTATATTTCTTCCATAATTCAGGGAGGAGATCTGAACCTAGTTTGCTCTCTGCATTCTGCAGCCTTTTCCCTCACCAGAAAACTAACTTGAGCGTCGGAGAGGCAAATCGGGACATAACCCCCGACGTGCCCTCACTGTCTTGCAGGTTACTTCATACCACATTCATCACGGAAGATCGAAGAAGATGGATATCAATAGAAACGCACCGTTCGGCCAGACTTCGGCTGAACCACAGCTCTTACGGGCATATCCTTTGACACTATTGCAACACACACGGACATTCCGACATAATCTTGTCAGAAATCAAACAAACAACATAATAATTAACACAAAGGCAACCCACACACAGAGTTGTGTCATATTATAAAGAATGCGCTTTATAATATGGTATAGATGAATTTCGTGGAGACAGTCAATCATATGGTGGTGATCAATTAACATCTCCGACAGTCACCGGCAGAAGTCCACGATTCCGAGCACCAAATCCATTCACAAGCTTCTCTTTAACCATCCGACGAATCCAGCAATATAGCTTGTGAAAAGTGCCATATGAATAGGATTCTGCCACCAAAACCAAACTGTAAAATGCATATAAAGCAACGCGCAGCGGCTCAGGAAGTAGCAACGATGCCAGTGAAATCAGCGACAGCGAACCTGAAAATATCATAAAACGACCACAAGCTTCGGTTGAAACTAATGGTTGCTTAGGAACATATGCCAAGCAACAGTATACAAGTAAATTTATAACTGAAATCATGATGGTTACAGGGTGGGTTTCGAAGGGTGTAAGCGTCTTCCCTTGATATTTAATTCCGACCAAACTTACAAGGACGGGAATGAGAAACACAATAGGTGTGTCTGTGATTGTGAAGGGGTTGAAGTAGAACCTCATATTGGGAATGTGAAAGAAAACATGGATTGGAAACTGTGTCCAGCGTTGCCGCTGGCGAAGAGATGGGGTTGCTGATCGGATATCCATTAGGAAAGTGCCGAAGAAGGCCGGAATATTTTATTTAAGCGTAAAGCCTATGCTGTTTTTTTACAACGAAGGGAAGTCCTTTTATAAGGGCAACGAGTAAGGAAAGTAAAACTACTTAAGACCACATGTAATTGTTGACTCCCTAGGGTTTCAGGAAGCCGATAGTGTAACCATTTCTTATGCTTACACGGGATGTTAATAAAAAAACTTAGTCGGCATGCACCGGCTTGCAACTGGCCTAGGATCTGGATACGCTAGCTTGCAACTGCCTAGGATCTGGGATAATGCAGGGTGTTCTACTTCTTGGAGTTGGGATAATGCAGGGTACTCTTGGAGTTGCACTCTCAGATAATGTTGTAGTCCATTTTTGATTTGGACACCTGTCTAACATCTATTAATCCTCTCTTGGTTGGCATCATGAAATTTTTCAGCTGTAATTGGACGGTCTTTTCTCGACATATATATCGGGAAGGTAATCGTTACACGGATTGGTTAACCTTAGTCGCAATCAATTTTGATTTCAAGATTACCACTTTTGTACATACACTCTCTTGATGTTTTTTGCTCGGAAGATATGACAGGAGGGTCTTGATACCCATATAATATTTTATAATTATTTGTTATACTTTTCCTTTAATAAAAAAAAAACTTAGTCATTGGGAAATCGTGTTGGGTTACGTGTCATGTAATGTTACATTTATCTTTAGTAATTACATGGCAGATAACCCAATGTGCATCAAACCAGGTTAGATGCCATGTAATGTTACATTTCTTTTGACTTTCAAAACATGTATATGCGAGTTGTGGTTCTGTAACCCTGGTTACATGTTTGTAGATAGTTCTTTTGACTTTCAAAACTTGTACATGCGAGTTGTGGATTATCATAGCTCGAGATTTTCTCTCTCCGCAATGCATTAATAATTTTTATTTTTATGTAAAAGAAAAAAAATAATTTCTCCTCTCCCTCTTCGGCCCCTCTAAATAAAACTTAAACTTAATTACTGTAACATTTTCTTTATTTTCTACTTGTATTTTCTTGTTATAATTTTCAATTTTTTATTTTTATCCAGTGATCATCACTCATCAGAAGGAAAGAAAGAAAGGTTCACAAAAGTCATAAAAAGGTGAAGGAAAAGAATTCTCTCTTTTCAAAAATTGGATTAACTAGTACAAGTTTTCATGCTCAACACGAACTTGCATTTTCTTTTGAAACTACTCCTCAAGACCAGTTAAGTAAACTCCCTTCTTCAGAATTTAATGCTTGCCATTTTTGAATTTAATGCTTGCCTTTTTTGAATTTAATGCTTGCCATTTTTGAATTTAATGCTTGCTATTTTCTTTGAGCTAACGAAGCACTCACAGAATTACACTTAAAATGATATAGGCAAAAATGAATGGTTGGTCGGTTGCATCAGCAATCAAAATCAACTAGAATGATAGGATAGCAGTATCCTCTATCTGTTGACAATCTTATAAAATCGACCATTTTCTTTAGATTATTACATCAATGGCTTGTGATCCGAAGGCATTGATAATGCTAAATGGTTAAGACCCAAAACTATCTGTTGAAGAGAGGAAGTCGCTTGACTCAAGCAATTCAGATTTCTGGCATTGCTACCTATAGGAAGATGCTAATGAACGTTATTAAATCCTCAAGAGAATGACTTACAACTAAAACTCTAGCAGCTTAAATTCAAGAACTGCCTCACATTTGATTGTATCGGGCAGTTTTCCATTCGGGGTAATAGTTACCGCAACTGCAGAGGTAGCAAAACTTGAATGAAAATCAAGTTCCTAATATATCACACCTGGAATCTCCAGTATCAAGGTCAAGTCAACACAAGAGCGAACTTCATTCCTTAAAAATATGACGGGAGATGTTTGTATTGCCAACAATCCACAATTTTTTATTCCAAAGCGAAGCAATGCCTGCCCAATATGAAGCCGGGTAGGTAAATAGCTCAGTTGTCAAGCTCTGGACTAGTCACCACCATATTTTCATGTCATAAAAAGTAGCATCCAACATATATACTAAAGCTAATAGCAAAAATAGAACAATCTAAATAGTAAACACAAATACCCAACATTCCCAAGATGGTTTACACTCTTTACCCCTAAAAGGTGTAAACTACTGCTTTTGAGCGCCATTCATAATCAAATGGCTTCATTTCTCCATGCTATAAAACAAGTCATTTCAATCAAATTGAACAACCTTGAGCATATAACTTAGATCCAATGCTTCTTACAAATACTTCAGCTCACAACCAGAGATCGGTTCTCACGTAAGAAAATTTTTGCCACTCTGAGCTCCATTTATAATCAATATATTCATGAAAACAACCATGCAAATTCAAGTTATTGCAACTCCATCCAGAAGTTTAAAAGAACAGGTAAAGAAAAATCATATGCCTGTTACATGATGGCTGTCGAATATAACATCTAAAACTTGTTACCAAACAACTTGCTACTATAGGATCAAATTCCCAAAGGAGAAGTCTGTTTGATAAACAAAAAGTAATGTACAGATTCGAAATCAAAAATCAAAGTATAATGACATAAAACTTGGAGTTCATTTTGGATACTTTTATTAATCTTGAGTGTAGTAAAGCATTTCCATTTTCATCATTCTCCAAGAACCTATAGGCATTACAGGTTCAGGTTCAACAACTTAACGACAGTTGTTTCCAACAAAATCATCAGAATGCCATAAACTAGAACATTGCACCGAACTTTAAAATGCATTCATAGAGTGCAACGAAATCACTAATCAAAATATCCTACCAAAGTTCAAAAAAACTATTTCTACTAGTATTAGATCAGAACAAAATAGCTCAAACTATCTTCAGACATGATTGCAACTTGAATTACCATGGCTGAGATATGATCCTCCGTCAAAAATCAAAACTACAAGTTCATCCCAAAACCATTCAAGAAAACCCTTTACTGAGCTTCTGAATCGCACAAAACATCTTCCTTCTCGACCCAACAGCATTAATCCCCATATCCTTCAAATCCTCCAGAGTCAACATTGGCAAAATCTCATCATCCACCTCATGAATTTCAAAAACCGGGGCATACCTTCCTAACCCTATACTATTAAGCCAAATCCTCACCCCATCCTCTCCTCCAACACACCCTCCTCCATCATTCCTATAGTCCCTTGCATCATTGTCCAACGGACCTGACAATTCAATCCCATCAAAATGACGATCATGATTATCATTAGTATTATCCCTAGCCCTAATCCCCCTTCTATTGTAATAAATTTCCCTCTCATTCCCATCTCCCGAATTCTCAAGGGAATGAATATGACTATTCTCTTTTAAAGGACTCTCCGAATTCTCCATATCAAATTCCCTAAAACTATTCTCCATATCCTCAGCGCCACTATACTTCTCATCTCCGTCAACATTGTCACCAGGGGCGGCGCCATCTCCGTCGCCAATTTTTGAGACCCAATTGGATCGGACCCGTCTTGTGGTGGCATTAGAGGCCCTTTTCTTCAAATCCTTGACCCTCCAGCTCGCAATTGCTACCGAATCCAAATTAGGGTCTTTACCATCGCCTAGGGTTTCGGCGAAGTCGCCAGAGGTTGTTAAATTGGTTAAAGCTCGAGTCTTTGAACCTTTACCTGAATCTTTTCTACTGTGATCAAGAGATGGGCTATTGTTATGCCTCCACTGTCTGTTACTACTGGTTCTCCGAGCCTGAACAGCGTCGTAGAGATGGTCACCGCCGATTTCGCCTAACCGAACGCTAGGTCTTCTCTGTCGTTTCGAACCGACGGCTTCGGAGGAAGTAACGGCATTAGAAGCGCCGCCGCTGCCACTACCGCCGATGCCGTTGAGATGGCCCTCCGGTGGCTGTATCTCCGCCATGAATGACGACAATCTCGAGATCCAAGATTCGCTTTTTGCCAATAATAACTATATTGGTGACTTAGTTCGTTAATGCCTGCCTCAATAAACACATGTATAGATACAGAGAGAGACACGGAAGGTAAGAGAATAGGGTGGTGGGAGAGTAAATCGAAGAAGTAGCGGAAATGAGTTCGAGTTGTGGAGAAGCCATTGTGTGCGGAGGTTATGTGGGTCTTCGACACGTGTCCTTTACTTCCGGGGATATGAAAGTGCTTGTATTTATGTGTCTAGAGGCGAGTCTATCTCCAAAACCCATACGTGGAAAGCATATTAAACGACATGACACGAGACAAAAATGACGATTGTTTTTATTTTCATCATTTAAGTACTTAAAACTTAGCTATTACAAGATTGATGACATGCTAGAAGAAGGAAGTAATTCTATTACAAGATTGATGGCTGCAGTACTACACCCTTGACATTTACCTTTTCAAGTGTAGGTCAACCAAAAATTCTCTAGGATACAAAATCAACAAAAATTTTGAAGACAAGAATTTCAAGGCCAGCAGGAAAAAATATCTGTGCTCTCAAACAATCATCTGCAGCTTCTTCTCCCCATTAACCTACAGTGCAGGTTATGTTTGACTCATTAACAGAACATGCCCACTTGACCGGCTTTCTATAGGTTATTATGTGCCTTGCAGATTCAATCTTTGGGCAAAATGCAAAGCAAACCATGCTCAGGACTGTGCTCCAAAGGATACATTGTTGTGCCTCTCACAAACTTTTGATGATTGACAGCAGATTTTCGAATGCCTGAAACAGCTGTAGACTTCCTCTTGATTTGCTTCTTTGTAATGGAACAGGCACGAAGTGGGTCTTCAGATCCTGCTCCCGCCCTCCTGTGAAGAAAGCATAAGTGGTCCATCACATATAACAGCTTCTATTTGACAAAGACCTAACAACTCTACCTACTCAGAAGCAGATCGACTCTATTATGAAGTCACTATAATCAAAGGAAAACACATCTAGCGACAAGAATGAAGTTGCAATATTAATCTAATAATATAACATGGATGTAGGCATCAAGGTGTTGGACATCGCTAGTAGGAGTTTTTTGAACTCCAATTTACAAGATTATTCTTGATGAGCCAATCAACCCAATACTTGCGATTGCAAAAAGTTCTTGGTCAACTTGCTAGAAGTAAACCTGAGTGTTCTATCGAAACCATAGCATTTTTTTCTGGTACTTTTGTGCTCAAGGATTATCATATAAGATAAAAAGTAACTATCATCTATTGAATATGCACCTTTGAAACGATAACAGCTAGGTAATGAAATCATAAGCCACAAAATAAAAAGATCTACCTTAACAATTTCTCTGAGGCAACTCTAGCAGCTCTAATTGTATCTTGGCTTGGTACCCAATGCACAACACGATTTGCCTCAGCTCGCATAGGAGAATGGATTTTGATCAGCTAGAGAAAAACATATCTTCATGTTAGACAGCATGAAGATAATCTTTTCACATAGGACAATATGCCTATCCTATTGAACAAGAAACATCTTTAACGAGTACAGCAGGAATTGGTATCAAAATGTTAATGCCTTCCTAGACGTAAGACAATAGCAATAAAAAATTAATCTCACTTGTTATGGAGAATTGATGATGACTCTCAATTCCTTATGTCAGATAATATAATCCAAAGTTTTCAGAAACAGAGAGAATGCATCTATGAAAGAAAGTCAGAGATTTGTAGGCTTACACCCAAGCATTCCATCAACTGATAGTAAGCCCTCCCAAGCAGAGGAGTATGCCCTTTTCGTGATTCTGAAAAATACCTAGTCCTGAAAGAAATTTTAAATCTTGCTGGTAAGATAAAGTCATAAAAGTTGTGCATACCAAATATTTCGGAGACATTAATACTTGAAATAGGTTTATACCATTCTTTATATCCTGGATCCACTGTGAAACCATACATGTCTACTGTCTCACAAACCGAGAGAGCAAATTCAAGAGCCTTTAATCCAGTTCCCTTTGCTGCTGCTCCAAAAGATGTACCTAACATGAGATATATTGGATTGTTTATTGGAATTTCCTGCACAAGAAAAATGTAACTATTAGCATGTTAACTGCTTGGAGAGAAAGAAACAGAAGAGTAACTTCCAAACTGTTGGTAAGATCTACATTTCAGATTGACTTCAATACAAGGGATAACTAGTATATCTTTTGCATGACCTGTAAGTTTAACTAAGTGAAGTATAGGGGCACGGAAAGAAAACACAAAGAATGTTTGACAAAGTGCAACACAGAACAGAGAAACATAAAACCATAATTTGCAACGATTTTACTTCTGCCAGATAAGACTGACATAAAACGAATAAGGACATGTAAAAGCATGATAAAACTAAGTTATATAAGAGCTAAGCATCAAACCTAAAAGATCAATTTCAAAGCAAAAGTTAAAACTTCTAAACAATTCTTAGCTTCTAAATCACATGCACAAGACAATTTGCTCTAGTGAGCAAATGTGATTTTTTTTTAAATTTATATCACCTGGTCCCATTTCCATTTCATTAGGAGAAAGATAAAACCTATGGAAATACTAAGTATAATGTAACAAACCCGAATCATCTGGCTCATGATGTCATGTATTGTTGTTTTGACTATCAAGACCTCCTTCCTTGTTTCTGCAGGATTTACCCAATGAGCGTTACTTTAGTAAGATGTGAAATGCCTTGAAATAAATGGAGCAATGAGCTTACCATCTAACTCTACAACTTTATCAAGAGCTTTGGCAGATCCTCGATTAAGAAGACGAAATGTACTTTTCTGGCCCACATATTCTGTAAAGTTCTGCAAAACAAATTAATAAAATCATGGACACGGCTGAAGTGAAAGAAAGTAGAAGGTTGCCTACAACATATACAAAACAACTAACCTGGATTGGCGCGCCATTCTCTCTCAGAACAGCATCATAGCTGTCTATTTCCTTTCCAAACCTTGTTTTCAGGAGATCTCCTGAATTACCAATAACAGCACATCGATCAAACTGCCTTGGTATATAAGGTGGTGTTTGCGGAAGTACCAATGAGAGTTTCTCCATGCATAATGTTTTATTCTGACAGCGATTACTTCAGCAAACAATAGATGAAATCGATCAATAATTGCTGCTTAAATATTTAATAGTTTAAATAATTCAATTTAACTAGTGAAGATAGAAACTAGTCAATTTGCTGTCTCTTAAAAAGCTACTTTACTGAAGCATATCAATCAAAGGTTGGAAAACATTACATGTCATTCCCTTTCTCTTTTCTATAGATTATATTTCAATCAACCACATTTAAAATAATCATTCTTTTAACTACAAGTTAGTAGTAAGACGTACAGATTTACTCCTTTGTTAATCCTACGCCATGCATAGTCCTCCCATCCATTTGGTAAAGCCTCAATGTACTCCCTGGTGAGTATCGTAGTACTGTTCCGCACCTGACAATCACTCACTAAATAATAAGTCAATTATCATTATAACTCAAGTCCAGAGAGAGCAAGATATGGGATAAACTACAGAACAAATTTAAATCCATGGTAGACTAGTGACAAATAGGAACAGGAAAGATTAGCTCACCTGCTCCCACGTAGCAACAGCTTCACAAATGTTAAATTCAAAGGACAAACCTTCAAGTTCCCCAGTAGTTGGGTCTTTCTGCTTACATGTAAATCGTCAGGCAAAAGTTAAAACAAAGAACTCGTGTATATTCTTATATGCTAAGTTATTAATTTATGTACTGAACCATTTTATTTTTCTGTGGAATAGGACATGAAGAGCGGCATTTTCAGCAGAATTAGCAAAATACTTAAAGAAAGAGCCATACCCACATAGGCACAGTATCTCTGGGGAAGTTCATGATGACCTGGCAACTATCCTTGCCAGTGACAGCTTGTAAACCTAGTCCATTTGCTCTCTGCACCATTAAAAACAAAATGAATCAAACCAAAGCCATTGTTTCACATCAGACTGCCACTTCAAAATTATACACTATGATGTACCGATCAGTTCAAACCAAAGGCCCAACCTTTACCATTTGTTTTTTTCACAGAAAAGGAAAAGAAAAAAAATTACCACACACTTCTTGAAACTACTCTGTAGAGACTGCAATGCATCCACATCTTCGTTCGATAGCAGTCGGATCTCATCAACTACACCTCCTTCAAACAAAACAAAAGAAACCCACCAAAATGAACAACAAAAGCATCTTCATTCATGCAATTCACAGGCATTCACACACACATACATATACGAATTAAGTACCTTGATCGGACACGCCGGTGATGTAGTTGAGAATCAAGAAGAGTCCAGAAACTGAAGCAACTAACACGCCCCACTGCAATAGCTTCATTTAAATTGTTAATATGAGCAAGTCACTTCTCGCCTCTGATATGCAATGGATTTGGGACTTGAAAAAGAAGGCGAAATTATGACTTTTTTTCACCAACATCGTCATTTCAGAGTTGCTCCAGAACTGATTTTCATTGTATCTCTAACAAGACGACGTCGTGAGCTAGTATTGGGCCACAAGTAACAGGCCGGTCTATTCTTTCTTGCTTTGATATTGAGTCGTAATTTTTAGTCTTAGAGTCCTAACCTTAATATATTATATTAAAATAATTAACATAAGAATAAAATTGAAAAATAAAAAATAATTTTTTTTTTAATTATGAAACTCAATCAAAGAAATTTTTATATTAGAAACGTGTTTAAAAAGTAAAAATAGAAAACAAACACAGGCCTATAAATTACAGATCCCGAATCGCTTCTTTCCTCGAGTCGCCTCGGCGTTCAAGAAGAAGTCTGCGAAATCCTTTCGACGTAATGCCCTCATCCACCTCTCCCTAATGTGTTCTTACGATTTTCTTGTGTTGAGAAAGAAGCGGGTATAATACACGCAACGATCAATCAATAAATCTTTCCCCACTTGAATGAATCTATTAAGAGTAATAATGAGAAAAATTGGCAACAAACCAAAATAATCACAAGCTGCATAAATAATGCACAAATCAAAGAGCCAATCAGAAAGACACAACAATTATTTAACGTGGCAAAAAACTCCTTCGGTGTGA
>JANZLD010000006.1:75107767-75122387 GCA_026413575.1 Erythroxylum carthagenense
TAGATAATAATAAACATTGGTGTATTTTTCATTTCAATAAAATATTTTATTTTTATTTATTCTTATAAAAATTTCATGTTATCTATTATATTCCGGTTTGATAACGGTTCACTACCGGTTGAACCTCTAAACCTTAAACCTTTTCTTCGACCGGTTCGATGTCCGGTCCGATTTTTAAAACATTGGTGTCGAGTGATTAAGGTTGGACGAGTTGGGTCGGGTGATTCGGGTCGGGGCAAATACTTTTTGGATCAAATACCTTTCTGAAATTTAATTTCAGATTTTCGGATACCTGCTGGCCGCTGTTCTTACTTTCTCCATCATCTCTCTCTCAGACGAAAGAGAAGAGAATGCATTTACAAAGAGAGAAGAGGAAGAATCCGTTTGCTGCTCTCTGGGCATTGTCTGAGAATATGATACTCGTCGATGGATCTTACAGTTTCGTCTGTTCACCGTTCCTCTCTCTGCACTAACTCCTGGTATTAATCTTTCTATCTTTCTTTCAAGTAGGGAAAAAAACAGCAAAAATATTCAAATGTTTACACGGTGAGCGGTCAGTACGGTGAGATTGGTTGTGGACGCCATTGTCCTTTCTTCTTCTCAAAGTATCCGCCCGCCGATGTTCAATATTTGTTTATTACTTCAAAAAAATTTTGGCTTAAATTTATGACTTTGAAGTTGAATTCAGGACGTAATGAACTGGAAGTCTAGATCAAGCCAATTCTCAAAATTACTCATTTCACTGTTAATCATTTCAAATGGATAATGAATGCATCGTAGTGATTGTAAGAGCATTTGATCAATCAAATATCAGTGTTCTTTGCGAACACGTTAGCTATAATTTGGGCTTAGATTGGTCAGATTTGAGTACATTCAAATTTGAGTCTAGCTTGAAAAAATTTGTGTTTGGGCGTAAGTTTGATCGAGGTCTAATCGGGTTTGAAGTTTCAGGCTCGGGTTTGAAGTTTCAGGCTCAAGCTTGAACCAATTAAATTTGGATATTAAAAGTTTGATTGAGTTTAGAATAAATCTGATTAAATATATATATTTAACTTTTAAAAATAAAAAAACAATTTTATTTTAATCAAAACAATACCAATTCACTTAAAAATTTGAGACTTTTAATTGGGTTAGATCGATCAAGTTTGGTAGCTCGAGTTTGTTTTTTTAATAAAAATCTTAATTCAACTCAAAATTAGATTAACTAGTTTAGTTCTATTTCTGTTATTCTATTATAGTTTTCAGCTTTTGTTTTTGTTTTTAGATTTTTTATTTTTGTTTTTTTAATAAAAATGAAAATCTATTTTACTGTTAATGTTAATGTAATTATGTTTTTATCACTGAAAACAGAATTTGTTTATGTCATAATCCACACCATGATTGTCTCCTGCGTAATTGGCTTTGTGGTGTCAAGTATGTGTAAAAGAGATGGTTTCATTATCTTACGGAGCCCTTGATTTCTTTTGGGTTCAAAGCTTCTTAAATAGATCCCTCATTGTTTATTTACAATACTAGTAATGATATTTTAGTTTCTTTGATTTACGTTAATGACATAAACAATACTAATTTGATCATGCAAGTCATTCAGGCTCTTCATGCTCAATTTATTATAAAGGATTTGTAGAAAGTAATTCAAATTTTCTATAATGTGAATCTTGGGAAAATGTGTTGTTAGAAATAGTGTAAATTAATGTAATAGTCTTCTCGTACGAACAAAAATCTTCTAGTATTAAGTGATTAATTTATATGTATAATTATGATCTTTTGTAAATTGAGGATGAATACCTTTTTAGATATCATGGTCTATTTTATAATAATTAAGATAAAACAGAAGAAGCTTCTTTTTATTCTTTATTCTCCATTCTCTCATTTCTTAACAAAGTGATATTATAGTCTTATTTCTCAAAGTACAAAGAAGAGTGTTATGAAGGAAGTAAGAAATTGTAAGTAATGGACTTGCTTCCTTCCAATTTCCTCGTCTCACAAGGGAGAACTATAAGAAATGATGTCGATGCATGAAAGTTTTGTCTGGCTCTCAATATATGTGGGAGGCTGTAAAGAAAGGCCACGAGAAGCCTCAAAAAAAAAAAAATCTCATGATTGTAAGGAAGCTTTGTCTAAAATAAGAAAAAATGATCAACAAGCTCTCAATCTTGTCCTTTAACGTTTGGATGATTCAATATTTGAAAAGGTAGCCGATGCTACTAGTTCGAAGGAAGCATGGAATATTTAAAGGAGTCTTTTTTGAGGTGTTGATAAAGTAACGAAGGTAAGACTTCAAACAATAAGATGTGATTTTGAAGTTTTAAAGATGAAGAAATTCAAATCAAATTTGGATTATTGTACATGAGTTAAAGCGAGTGTAGATCAATTAAAGAGATATGGAGACAAGATAGAAGATGTTCATGATGTGAAGAAAATTCTTCATTCTTTAACTCCCAATTTTAATTATATAATGTTTGTGATTGATGAGTCAACATATACAGTCTCAGTGACCATTGAATAATTAGAGAGATCTTTATATGTCTATGAAGAAAATACTAAGAGACTACAAGAAGAAACATTAGAGCATGTTCTCAAAGTTAAAATTAATTTAAAAAATGATGAAGGAGAAAAGAATCAATTGAAAGAATGTGGATGAGGAAGAGAACATGGTTGCGACCTAAATGGAAGGCAGCGAGGGAATGAAGACAATATAAACAATGAAGAGAGAAGCCAACCATCATAAAGACGACATGAAAAAATAAAAGAAAGAGGACGAGGTTGCTATTCAAATATACATGAAAGAGGTACAATAAGTTTGAAGTTGAGTAATTTAATTGTTATAAAATTGGTCATTATTCTTGGAGATATTGTAGTGCCATAAATAATATTGAAGAATACAGTAATTTTATTAATGATAATAAAGAAGTTGAAGAGCTAACATTGATGTTATTAAGCATCAAAGAAGAAAACGGTGTTGATAGTATGTGGTATTTGAAAAATAGTATAAGCAATCACTTGTAAATATACAAAGGCAAATTCATAGAGCTGGATAAGAAGATAAGAGGCAATGCTTCCTTCAAAGACTAGTCAAAAATATAAATTAAAGGAAAATGTACAATTCTCATCTATTCTAAATATGGTAGTCACAATTTGATCATCCATATTTATTATGTGCCTAAATTAAAAATGATATTTTAAGTTTAGGCCAATTGCTTAAAAAGGGGTGTGAAATTCTTATCAAAAATTAATAATTTTAACTTCAAAATTCAAAACTTTAATTTAATTGATAAGGTGGCTATGTCAAAGAATAAGATGTTTAAGTTTAACGTCAAAACAATTGAAGCAAAATGTTTAAAGGTGATTTGTAAGATGAAGCATGGCATTGGTTGAGATTTAGCCACTTTAAGTTTTGGAGCTCTCAAAAGTTACAGGAGAATGGAAGTTGGCAAAAGGGATGCCTTTAATTAACCATCCTAATCAATTATGTAAAGCATTTGTTCTTGGAAAACATGTTAGGGAGAGTTTTCTTTAAAAAGCAACATCAAGAGCAACCGGTCCTTTTTAACTTGTGCATGCTGATTTATGTAGACCAATAAATCAACCTTCATTTGGTAAGAAAATATTTATTACTTTCTATTGACGATTTTAGTAGGAGAACTTGAATTTATTTTTAAGTTACTTGTAAAAGATGAGAGTAACAATAAAATCAAAACTTTAAGATCTGATCCAAAATACAAATTAACTTCCAAAGAATTTAATGATTTCTTTACAACTCATGGCATCCATCATCCTTTAACTAGATCGCCATAAAAAAATATAATAGTCGAGATAAAAAAATAAATCCATCTTTAATATGGCAAGATGCATAACGAAGGCCAAAAATATATCTAAGGAATTCTGGACTGAAGCTGTTTATTGTGCAGCATACTTGTCCAACCCTCTCCAACATCAAATATCAAAGATCAAAGCCCTTTGGAAGCATAGAGTAGAATAAAACCTAGTGCATATGATTTGTGAGTTTTTTAAAAGCACTATATATGCTCAAGTGCCACTCCAATAAAGATCTAAACTTAATAATCAAAGTATTAAACTTTATTGGATATGATTCACATTCTGAAGGATAAAAAATTTACGCAATCCAAACAGTGATAAAGTAGTGATAAGTCAAGATGTTAAATTTTATGAAAAAGCTACGTGGAATTGGGAGACTCGCTAAAAGAAAACTTAAAATTTTCTTTCATATCTTGGAGAACAAGAACAACAACAGACCAAGATGCTTGTACAATAAGTAACTTCACCTCCTTTATCACTTCAGTTGCCTTACAAAGAAAGTTCAAGTGGGAGCCTAAGGAAAATAAAAGATATACAAGACATTTATGCAAAATCTGATAAAGTTATCTTTGTAATGATGAATTTTTATTATTGTCTTCTTGTATATAGTGAGTTGTTAAATTTTGAAGAAATCATGTGAGATAAAAGTTGGAGATTAACCATGGATGAGGCAATCAAGACAATTAAAAATAATTATGCATGGCAAACAACAACTCTTCCTAAGAGGTCATTGAAATCAAACGGGTATACAAGATGAAGCAGAATGATCATGGAGAGGTAAAAAAAGAACAAACAAAGCGAGACTTATTGTCAAAGGATACAGGCAAAGACATGGAGTCGATTATGATAACGTTTATGCACCTGTTGCTTGTATAGAGACTATTCATTTACTCATTTCCTTAGTAGCTTAAATAAAATAGAAATTTTATCAATTAGAAGTAAAGTCTACCTTCCTTAATTGTCATCTTGAAAAGCATGTCTATGTTGAACAACCATTGGGTTATGTGATTAAGGAACAAGAAGAAAAAGTCTTAAGATTGAGGAAAACATTATATAGATTGAAGAAAGCATCAAGGGCATAAAATAACCACTTAATTGACAAGTATTTTCAAAAGAACAAATTTATTCAATGCCTTAATGAATATGCTCTTTGCATCATAATTCATAACAATGGAGATAGTTTGCTTGTTTGTCTTGGATAATCTTATTTTCACTCATAATATAATTCAAGCTTCTTTAAAGAATTTAAGAAGGCCATGTCACTTGAATTTGAAATAATTGATATAAGACTTTTGTCATATTACTTGGGGCTAAAGGTGAGAAAACAGAGGAAGGAATATTCATTTCTTAAGAAGTTTACGTAAAGAAAGTCTTGAAGAAGTTTAAAATGATTTATTGTAATTTGATAAACATACTTACGGAAATTGGACCAAAGTATGAAAATAGAGAAAAACAAAATCACATTATTTTCAGAAGTTTTGAGAAGAGTTTGAGATATTTAACAAATATAAGGTCCAATATTCTTTGTTCAGCTAGAGCAGTAAGTCATGAAAGCTCCTACTTCCACCATCTGAAAGTTGCTAAGGGAATTCTTCGCTAGGTACACTTGACATTAGAATATTTTATTGCTCTTATAGTAATTTGAAACTTATGAGATTTTGTGATAATGATTTTGTAGGAGATATTGATAATAGAGAGAGCACAAATAATTTTGCATTTTTTATAAGTAATTATGCTATCTCACAGAGTTAAAAAAAAAGGTAAAATATTGTTACACTTTTGACTTATGAAACCGAATATATAGTAGCAACTTCATGTACTTGTCATGCTATTTAGCGTAGAAAATTATTGAATAGCTAAGAAGATTTACATTTATAAAAAGTCTGCACAAACATTTATTAAGAATGTAGTGCTCCGTGATCAAACTAAGCATGTAAATACAAGGTATCATTTTATTAGAAAATTTATTACCAACAAGTAAATAAAGCTTAAGTATGTGAAAAGTTAAGATGAAGTTGCGGATATTTTTACAAATGCAATAAAAATTGAAGATTTTCAAAGACTACCAGCTAGATTGAACATAATAAAGAAACTTTCAAATTAAGGGAAACAGTAATTTGAAATTTTAAGAATGTGAGTTAGGATAATGTGATGTTAAATAGTGTAAATTAATTTTAAAGTCTTCTCATAACTATATATTTATTTGAGCATTACGTGAATCATTTGTATTTGTATTTATAGTCTTTTCCTAGGTTGAAGATGAAAAGAAAAAATCAAAATTGAGTAATAAATTGAATTCAAAGATCGTAATGAACTCAGACTTTTAAGGCGAAATTTTAGAGAATTTAGGAGATTCGATTTTATAACTCAAGTGCTCTAAGTTTTAGAGACTCTTTGAAGAATCCCCTTACCACCTAAATTGCCCTAAAAAGTGAATTTCCCTTTGAAACAGAAGAGAAGAACATGGTAGCACCATGTGGGTTACTATATATTTTTGTAGTCATCTACATGCGCTACGTGACGAGGAAGGGTAAGAACCATACAATGGTGTTTAGATGGTAGTGGCGATGAGAGGACCACCTGATCAAGTTTATCAATCAGAAAATGGACCCAAAAGCAAAGACTGGATGGTAGTAACTGCGTTGCATGCATGCACTCAACTGCTTCCTCTGGAGCCAAGACACGAATTTGTAGGAATGGGTCGTCGTGGAGACATACCTCTGCACATACTTTGGTCCCCTACTCAATAAATTTGGTACTTCTACACTGTTCAACACGGTACAAAAAGTTACAGGAGTGTGATTGCTACGCCAGTCCTGTTTCACTTTGGAGATACGATATTGGACCATATCGTGTCAAATGTAATTAAGAGCAAGCAAGCAAAATGCAGGTAACTTCACAGCCCAAAACACTATTTTCTGGAGTCCCTATGTAAACGTAATTACAATGAATTACAGAAACCTTCGATCCTCTCAGATGAAGATTACTGGGTCAAGCTCAAGGTTTAGCATACCTTCGAAGACGTGTGTTAGAGAGTTAATGGCTAATTAACCTAGTGATGGTTGGTGGCATGGAAGAAGGAAACACCATACAATGGAGAATCCATGTTGTCTGAAAGCACGAAATGAACAACTCAGGCATTGGTCCAAGAAATCACCGATGCGTTGCTTACTGTTAAGTTGGTAATTAGGGAGGAGATCATACTTTGTTCTTGGTTGGTCTTGCTTCACTTCTCACTTTTTATTTTTATTTTTCATTATATTAAAAACAAATCATATTTTAGATATTTTAAATAATAAATCTGAACTCGCAAACCTAATCTGAGCTACTTGCTTCGACATGAATGGAAAGAAACAGAACTACTGCTAGGGAATGCATGGTCATAATCATTGCAACAAACAAAGATTGCAGCTCAAACCAGGATTGTTCATTTTCCAACTACTTCGAAGCTGAAGTTGATTGATGGGTGGAATCTTGCCCGTGGTGAAATTGTTCAACGACACCATTTACTGCCAAAGACATATTGCAGAGCAGACAAGGACATGACATTAGCGGCTGCATGTGTAAGAAATAAGAATTGACATGTAATTCATTTTTTTACTTCGTAATGGTTAAAATTTCAAACGCTCAATCATATTATTGAGTGTTTGAATAAGTTTTTTATAATGATTATTATTTTAATTGATTTTTAATAGGCAAATTACTAATTTATGTGAGTCTTTCGTTAATTTATATCTCTATGATATAATCTAACTTTAAAAATTTTAATTTAACTTATGTTTGAATAAAGATTAATAAATTCAAATTTTATAATTCTAACATGATTGCCAATTATATATAATTGAAAAAAATCAACATTGTTATTAAAAATTTTGAAGTCCTAGGACTTTTGTAGTGTTATGTTAATTTTGTAATAATTAATTAACTTCTAATTAAATATTTTAATTGTATATTTATTTGAAATTCAAATTTAATTTATTGTTAAAATAATTTAGATAAACTATATTTAGTGTTAAATTGAATTGAATACTATATATAATTGTTAGGATCAAATGAAATCCTTAAAAATAAAATATACAGTTTACTTTACTTTGTATAATGTTAATACTCATTTTATTCATCATTTGTAGGATTAAAAAATAAATTTGATATTAATCTTTTGAAAAAATAAATGTTTAAATGAGGAAGATCCTAACAAATTTGCTTTAGATGCTGGACGACCTCGGTTTGTTCATGAGTCCAAGGTGGTGGATTCTTTTTCAAAAGCTTAGATAAGCTTAAAGTATAAACTGCTATGTATGGTATGAAATCTCGAATATAATTAACAATTTTAACCATTTTGATTTTCCAAACCAAAAAACAATTGGATGGGATAGGAGTGTAAATAAGGTACTTGGAAGACCCATTTTGTGTTGAGACAAGTTGGCAAGTTAGGACAAATACCACATGTGTATTCATACCATAGATGCCAACAGGAAACATTCAGAAACCAAAAGATGAATCAGATAAGAAGTCCCCTGATACTGCCTTCCCCTGCTACCTTAAGAGAGTTCCACTCTTGTCGTATCGAAGAACTACTTTAAGTATGTATTGTCCGGATCAGATTCTCTAATCAGTTTCAACATTATTCTATTAAATTTTGGAACATCCTAATTAAAATAGGGTACTTCAATTCCATGTTATCTCGTTATGAATAAATTAGTGAAAATTACTAATGATAATAGAATTACACAATAAAAATAAAAACTTATACATGATGCAAAATATTTTAAGTTTATTTAATATTAAATTTCTTCTAAATAAAGACTATTTTTTAAAGTATCTTTATTTATTTTAAAAAATAAATATCAATATCCTCTCTAGTTCTAGTATTATAAGCAATGACGGAGCTACATGGGGCCCAGTGATGCACTGGCCTTCCCAAGATTTTTTAAAAAAATTATTTTTAATATATATATATATATATTTATAAATATATAAAAAACAAAGTTATTTAAGGATCAATGGTACATTGAGCTCCCCAAAATTTTAAAAATTAATATTCGAACCTTCTTATATTAAATTTCTAGCTCCCGTCACTTATTATAAGGCAACATCCTGTTTTGTTATGTATGTATATGTATAGATTATAATAGGGAAGAAAACTAATGAGTGGAGAGTAGAGACTGGAGACACAAAACAAGTGGGAACAAAACTCTCTTGAAGACCATCTTAGGGACAGCACATGACTTAGCAAACAAAGAAGATGAGGACATGACCAAAAACAAAATCAATGTCACCTTCATGAATGTATCTTTGTTTATTATCTCTATTATTCCTTGCTAGACAAAAGAAACACTGCAATTCAATTTGCCAAGAGGGGAGGGCCTTGCCATGCGGGCTTGCTCCTCCGTTGCCAGCCGGAAAAGTGGTGGTGGGTCCCCGGTCGATCGATCGGCCGGCCCCATCTTTCACCACCATAGGCTGCACCGTCCCAAACATGATCTTCGCTACAATGGTCCCTCTCCAAAAGTGAATATGATATACATTTGTTCACGTCCTTATCTTCAAGTTAAGAACTACATCTACACTAAGAACGAGAAAGTCAAGAGATCAGAGACATGCAAGCTGATGGGAAGATCTCTTGTGGTTGCATACCCTTGTTGTTTAGTACAAGTACATTTGGTCGTTGAAACATAACTCCAAATTATGTGATCTCTAGGAATTAATGATCAATTAAAGAAAAACTTATTACAAGACCTCTTTGCCTAGCATTTTTCATCAGGAGATGGTCCATGCATACGTACATACATACAGACACATTCATGGAACCTTAGCTTCGTTGGAGGTGTAGGGTATATTCTATTAGCCATCAAGTCAAACTTTAATGGTGAGACTTCTTAGTCAGTGAAAGACAGACCAAAACTGAAGACAAAGGGACCATAAGTATATGTCGACTTACATGGGCATTCAACTGAGCTTTTAGGACATTTCATGTTAATTAGACTTAGAGCAATGTAAACTGAGTTTGTGGTATAGAACTTTTAAAACTTTATAATATGAAAAGAAAATGCAGCAGACACATATCATGTTTTAGAGGCCTTGTCAAGTAGCATTAAACATCAGGATGGGTCATGCACGTCTATTTGTTATGATGATACACTGAAGAGATCTCCATGATATGCTCTCGTGGCAGAACTTCGGATGGAGTGAACCTGGAGCGCCATATATTCGGGGAAAAGAAAATGTTGGATTCGTATTTGGATCATTGTGTATGAGGTGGACTGAGCCAAGTGGTGTAATTTCATGAACCTTAAGCTTTATGGAAAGTTATGGGGTTTATGTTAACTCTAATCTATGGACACTGACACATCAAAGGGAAAGATTTAGAGGATATCAGAGCTTTGTTGCAAGGAAAGACGTTGTCTTTGTTACTTTAGAACAGAACAGTTGTTCCAATTGAATTGGATTATCATAGTCAGACACAAATTTTCCTGGATTTTTGGGTTACGTGGAAGCAAACAATTAGTTCGGCCTCATCTTTAATTTCTGGCCAAGTTCCGAAGTTCTGTAATGAAAGACTAGATGATGTTCTTCCTAACTTGGAAAGTATGGCCAAGATGGCCAAAGGAAAATGGGAAGTTAATAAATGTCAATAATGCAAATGTTTGATGAATGATGAACATAGTGACCCAAGTAGGACTCGGAAATTTATGGAAAAACACAAGCATAAATGATCCCAAATGAAGAAAATGATGAGTTGGTGAGCTACAATGTTGTTCCATCATTGCCAAAACTTCAATTTCTAACATCATCCAGTTGACATATCCAAGCAAGTAAGCAAACATGGTAAGTACGTATTTAGTTATGCTTCACGTAGCTGTGACACCATATGTTAGAAGAACCGTGACCTCTCTGCCATCCAGTTTTGATTGCCCATCTTGCCGAACTAAAGTCATACTGGTGGGCCTCATCTGCCATTGATTGATCATCATTGTTCAGCATTAATCATCCTCCACTTTTGTGATCAATGTGAATATTTAATATGATATATGTTACTTTTTGAATGTATTTTGAATAGTTGTAAAGGGACCATCTTCAACACTTGAACCATTTCTAGAGGAAAGCTCAAAAAGTTGTAGCCTGTAGGAAGGTGAAAGGAAAAAGATCAAACAAGGTGTAACTAGTTACTTCCAGAGCTAGCTGTCAGCTCTTTTTAAGCTGTGCAGGAGATGGGACAAGACATGGTAAAACAAAAAGATTGAACCATTTGTGCAACACGACTCAATTATATGAAAGATAGAACCTAAACATGTGGGCCAGGACTAGGAAAAGGAGGAGCACAAGAAGCACATGGATTGTCTGTGTTTACAGTAGCCATTGGCTACTTAAAAACCAGAAAAGGAAAATGAATGGAAGGTGTTAAAAGCTTTTGATAAGAAATAGTAATCATATCATTACAAATGATGGGGCAATCATTTTAAAGACATCTACTTATGTCATTACATAGGATAATGATGGATTACATTTAGATTAACTGTTTTTAAGGTTCTAATGATACTTTGAGTTCTTTAACTTGACAGACAGATGAATGGACAAGTAACTAGTAGCTGCTGTCGCTTGTCATTTCATATGAAAAACAAGTACAAATTCTTGTTTCAACTTTAAATTATTTCCTTTAAGGCAAAAGATCCTCCTGACTGCTTGCCTTAAAATACTGGCTTGACGATTTCAATCAACTACTAATTTTTAAATTGAGCTGTCAGGTTCAGATTTAGCATCCATGTCACATTGTTTCAGGACCGAAGAACAACTTTTTCATTAGTTTAGCACACACTGAAAGGTTAAGTTGTTATTATCCAAGTTAGCTAGCTAGCTGCAACATGAAACTTGGAAGTGACATTCAATAGAGTGGTAAGATATGAAGCTGAAGGAAAAACAGATCCAATTTGTAGATGCTTTCTGTTAATAACTGATTTCAATTTGCAGTAAATATCAACACCTTAAATGCCGAAACACTTAGAAGATTCGAACAAAAGTCACCAACAACAACTGCATAACTAGTCATAATAAGTTTAGTTACAGCATCAACCTAGCTAACCTCTCACTCTCTCTATCAATACACAGTGAGTGAAAGAGAGGGGAGGAAAGAACAGTAAAAATAACTGTAATAACAGAATAACTGAATCATAATAATTCAATCCCACGAGGTTATTTAAATACTATGTTCTACATGGGAAAAAGTGCATAGTTACTTTGAATACTATACTCTCTACATGAAAAGGAGTGTCCTGTCTTAACAACCACACAGGAACCTTGGAATTTGTGCATTAGAGACTTGAAGGGGGTCAAAATGGACAGGAACAAGGGATCTACAAAAAGATCTGGTCTTATTTGGTCGGTTGTACATGTTCTCTGATTTCTCCATCCACCGATTTTGGCTGCCCTTTATTCATGTTTAGATTCCACTTAAGAACTCTTTACACTATTGCACTTGCAACAGGTGGTTTCAGCTAAAGAAGAGATAACCATACTTTGGAACATATGCTTATAACACAAGTACTTTCTTCTCATCTTCCCAAGTCACCCTTTCGCTGGCTTTTTCCACCTCCTTGCAAGCTGGAAATTAAAAATAAATTATTAGTCTAGGACATAAGTAAGAAGCACATATTATTATGTTTGGCAATATATAATTTATGTTTATTTGCTATAGTTGCATGAGACAGGACATGGGGGATTACCAGCTTGTTTATTGTTTTAGTGAAAAGAACACAGGTCATGGCTGAATTGATTGAGAAGTTTCTGCCTTTGGTCCTCCACATCCCATAATAGACTGCCACTATCCTGAGAGATTTTGCATTTGTAACTCGTCATAAGATAATCTAACTTGGTTATGGTTGATACTTAATCAATGTTTTCTCAAGAAACCACACAGGTGAACTTGCATACCTTGGTGATTAGTTCACTGACACTAGCTCTTTGACCTTGAAGTAAAAGTGAAGCTGAACTATCAATGAGAGGATAGTTATTTACAGCGGCAAAGTTGCTAGTAGAACTGGTGGCTAGAATAGTGGTTGCATCAGCAAAAGCTGCAGATTGGTTGGGGCTGCATTGTTGCACACATGGCGGAGGTGATTCCATGCCACTCAACTTCTGAAAAATCTTTCACAGATCACATCAGATTTAGTCTTGTATGTGTATTTAATCTTAAACCAGATAAGTTACAGACACTATTTTTACCTCAGGTCTGATTATGAAAGGATCTAGATCCATTCGAATGTCACATATCAAGGGATTAACAGAAGCAAGCTTCATGGACAGGAACTGGGAAAATGACAAGACATAATGGAGTTAATACTGATCACACATCAATACAGCAACTACAACTAGTCAAAGATACAGCTTCTTAATAGAAATTGTTAGGTTTACCTCCACTTGATTTTGCAAGGACTGGACATAATTGATGATCTCATCCAACACTTGGGCCTTGCCAGCCACCTGTGCCACGTTAAGCTGTCATATATATAAATCAAAGTAAAGGAATAGGGAAAGGCAAGATTAAGACAGGGAACTGAACAGCAACCTTGTCACAACCAGGAACAAGTCGCTGCAATGTCTTCATCCTCTCACTGATCTTCTCTCGTCTTACCTGAAAGTTATTCATGGACATTGTTAATGAGACATGACTTGGTGGAATATTATGCAGGGACTTGGAAATATTTGAAGTTTCTTATATGGGAACATGAAAGTTAAAGGTTTTGGTGAAGAAAAAGCACCCTCTCTGCAAGACTGTGACTGTCTGTTGCTTGACCCCTCCTTGCTCTTACGTGAATGTAGCCTGTTGGAGGCTCTTCAGTAGCTTTCTTCTGATCCTTTTTCTGGGCTTCTGGCTGCTTCTCGGCTTCCTTCGTAACATCATTACATATCTTATGGTTCTTGCTTTTCCCTTCTCTCGCATCCTAATAAAAACACCAAAGATCAATGAACAAGCATATCATCATGAGATGGAATTCTTATGTGTGTATGGACTTCCCGATGGCCTACCTTCGATTGAGCAGAGGTCAAGAATGACCCATTTGCACGCTTCCTCTTCCTGTTCATGGGAGTCACCTTCTGAGTGACTTGCTCACCACTTTCAAGCTTGTCCACTATAGTTGAAGAGTCTGTGCTCTGTTTTTTGGTAACAGAAGTCTCAGTATCACTTATCACAACCTTAGAGTTGTGATCACTATGACTAGCTTCCTGAAATTTAGCATCAAGAGGAGTTCCATAAAGAGATTCAAGAGGGTAAACTTGAGGAAAGCAGTTGTTCTTGATGTTTTCATCATCCAATAAACCGGTCATGTTCTTAACGGACGTGTTTTGCATGAACACTGAGTCCAGAAGAAAAGGGTGGTAGTGTTGGTATGGAAAGGCCGACATTTGATGGAGCTTTGGGATTAGAAAATTGAAAGGTTTCAAGAAAGTGATGGAAGGGAAAGGTGGGAAGATGACGATGGAGGTGGGAGTTCGGAGGCAACCAGAAGTAGCAGTCGAGAAAAGTCGTTCTATGGCAATCTAAGAGGGCCTCTACATCGAGGCTATTTAAAGACCACCAACATTTGACTGGTCTTGTCTCATTAATTTCTCCATCTCTCTCATCCTCCCAAAAATAAATGCTCGGAGAATAACATTTTGAAAGGGAGGGACCAAAAATTTTTAATAAGAATATATTTAAAAATTGTACCCTAGACTTGTCCATTTCATTACAATGTTATGAATACCGTACCGGGCTCGGTACCGGATTGAGCTCTGGAACGGAACTGTACCGGTATCGGCCGGTACC
>JANZLD010000006.1:75132004-75146072 GCA_026413575.1 Erythroxylum carthagenense
TAATAAATCTATTGCAACAACCATTTTAATATAAAGGGTATAAAAGTCATTTATTATACATTCCATTCCATTCCATTACATTAATTAACACCCAACCAAACAAACCCTTAGGGTTGTCAAGGTACATAAAGACAAACAACAAACATATTACTCTCTTAGAAGCGCTTAACTCATCCCCAAAAACTAACTCAAGAGGAGGAGGTTTGCATACTATTAAAAATTGTTTAATACTCTCATAGTTGTCCGATGTGGAATTCCTGACATACTCCCCTCAGTCAAGAACAGGATTGAACATCTGATGGATATATTAGGCAACGGGACATAACCGAGCACCGTCCCAAATCATCGAGACAAACTGAATTGACTTTGATACCATGTTAGAAGTGCCTAACTCATCCTCAAAAGTTAGCTTAAGAGGAGGAAGTTTGCATACTATTATAAATTATTTAATACTCTCATAGTTGTCCAATGTAGAATTCGTGAGATAATCAATGCTACTTATAAACTACCAATCCAAATTGCATCCAACTTCTGAAAAGTAGTAGTCCATGTTATGATATGGAGATCCTCTTACGTGGATTTGGATAAGCGAGGCTCATCTTCATCATACTAACTCTTAATAGCAATCCACAGGGTATCAAGTATCAATAGTCTTGTCACTCTTATCGTGTCTGAAACCTTGATATCGTTAGAGAAGCCAAGGTTTTCCATGTCAACATCGTCGGAAACAACCATGGCTAGGTGGGTTTAGGATGACCACGTAAGAATTTGTTTTCATCGCTCGGTAACTTTGGAAAGAGCAAGTCGTATTTTTTATTACGAGTAAACAAACCGGTGCAGGTTCCAGGAGTCTGTCGTACGTACGTACACATCGATTCAATCAACGGGCCAGTCGTTGCTCACGGAGCTAATTAATTAGCTAAAAGTGACTGAGAGCTATCGCTACTTAAGCTGTAGCTTCGCCCTCTCCCCGTAGCCTATCCATAGAATAGCGTGGACACAAGAACGCTGAAGCTTTGAGAAATCTCTTTCTGATACAGATCTAGTTCCTATCATAAGGTGCAATTACGATATAACACGAATTTAGTGTAACTGTGATTGCATTTTTCATAATTATATTTGACTTGTTCAAGTTTTTTGCAATAGTCCATAATTATATTTATTATGATTTGTTAAGGTGATTAATTTTATCTAATTCTTTTACAATTACTAAAATTCAATATTTATTATTAAATTTGACCGAAATCAAATATCTAAATCCAGTCCTGAACTAAAATTGAAGTAGTTCAAATTCAACTTATATACATAAGAAGTCAGCTGACTGTTTGACTGTCATTTAAAAAAGAATATTTTTGAAAAAATTTCATATAATAAATTGTTTGACAATATAAAAATAAAAAGTACTTTTAATTGTAATTATATTTTATTTTGTAATAAAAATTATTTATGCATATAAAAATTATTTAAAGTATTTTAAATAATATGTAAAGCATAATATATTAATTATTATATAATTTTAAATCATATAAAATTTAAATAAAAATATGTCTAACCAAATCTTTTATAGGAATTATAACATAAGCAAAAATAATATAAAATTAAATATTAAAACATATAAAAATCAAATAATATTATATAACTTACAAAATAAAATCGAAGATGAGTTTGTGGTATTGTAGGAATTATGTGTAAAACATCAGAACAAATGAGACTAAAAAATAAACTCATTAATTGACCTAAAAAATTTATTTAAAAATATTCTTTTTTTTTTAGTTTTAAAATTGAGCTTCTTAAAAAGTTATATTTTGACAGTTAAAATATCTTATCTATTGAATAAGTGCTTTTTAATTTCACAACAAAACACTCAATTTTTTTAAAAATAGATTTTATGATTAAAAAAATACTTATTAATCTCCTAAAAACTCGTCTAAAGAGACACTTAGTTTAATATATTTAATTAGTAATACTGAAGACTATCATAACTCAGTTCGACTGCCTGCAGAGAAACCACGGAAACAATGAAACGTTCTGATACAGAGCTGAACTGAAGACCAGCAACAGTACTATCGATCAAGCATTTATGGTAAAGAACAAGCGGGTGAAGGAGGTATTATTCATTCATGACGTAAACCTTTTTTCTTTTTCTGCCATAATTCATGGAAGGCTCAAGGCTTGGAAGCCATTAATGCACAGCCTAAAATCTCAAAATCGACGGCTTCTGAGTTCTGACCCCAGTTCAGATACCGTGTGCTGAAGCAAGCAATATTTATTTGTCTGTTCTATGAATCTTGAATTTATGCTGTTTAAGTTCTGTCAAAAAAATTTTAAAAATAGTAAAAATTACTACTAAAAATGAAAACCATTTTAATATTATATTATAGGAGATTTTAAAATTGAAGCATTACTTTTTACTCTCCAGATATGCATATAAGCATATATACAAGCACTCTTTCTCCAAAGTCTTTATTAGGGCATTGCACATTTGCATGAATACTCATATAGATGGTTTCTCCAATTTAACAATAACAACAATTGAGTAAAAATTTTGTTGATATGTATGATAGGAAGAAGTTCATAAATACACGATCTTATCTTTAATTGATAGAAAATTTGTTTTTGATAGACCTAAGATAAAATAAAAAGGAAGACAAATTAATAAATAATTCAAACAAGCATATTTTATAGATTATAATTGAAAAGTTAGATAAAATTATAATTACACAAATTTACTTGAATGTGATTATATGAGTAAGTAAATGATTATTTTAAAATTTGAGATCAGTTTTTCTTATTCGCTTTCTTTTACTAAATATTATAAATTTCTTTTTATTATATTAATTTAATTGTCAAATTTAATCCATCATTTCATACCTAATATGAATGTGTAGACTCAAATTCAATTTTAGGCATATTAATAGAGCCAAGGGCAAGCCAGTTCGTGGGTTAGCTCATGGTCTAGCCCATTACCGAATGAGTCACGGATAGCCCAATTCCGCTCATTTGGTTATATTTTTAAAAAATGTAAAAGTAACATCGTTTTTAATATTTCAGTTGGACCATGGGTTAGATCGGGCCGACCTGTACTCAGCCTAGTTTTGTCCATGCTCCAAAAACTCGAGTCAAAATTGAGTCAGGCCAAATTGGCATCCTCATCGCAACCTTTTGAATTGTCAAAGAATTTATTCATAATACGTAATCAATGAATTAGTATATTTTTAAGAATTTATTTAATATATTTTTAAAATGCTAATAATAAATATTCTTATTAATGAATTTTAATATTTTATTTCCATAATTAAAGAAAATTAATTTCAACATACATTCTAATTTATAAAACATGTATTTCAAATGAGTCATGTATCTTAATAATTTAAAGTGAAGTAATATACTTAATCAATAGTAATCGACTTAATTAATAAATAAATAGATTAATCAAAATTACTTTATCATTCACCAATGTATATAGAACATGATTATTTTGAATTCAATCAAATATAAAGAACATTTGATAGGAAGAACTGTTGTTTATAGATGGCCATTGTAGCCCACCGTTGAAAATTGGGTCTAGATCCAAAATTGTTAAAGGATCAAAGTGCTCATTCTCTTCCCAACTTTGATGGAACCCAATCCACATTCACGTGGATCTCCTCTGTCTGTCGGATCGCTCTAAACCCTAAACCTGTTATCCCTTGCCTTTTAAAGGCATGGGATTAATCGTACAAATTTTGACACCTTCGGTCATGGCAATTTCTGGGCTGAGCTTTGTTTGTAGACCCATTTTGGTCCCTCAAATCCCTCGCGCCTGTTGCTTTCGCAAGGTTAGATTTTGTGTAAATTATGCATCTTTCTGTAAGCATGTTATGCAAATGCTAGTAATTGAATTTTTATGGAACCTTTCAGCGTTCATTTTGATTGATGGTTTATTTCTTTTCAGGTTCGCTTCAGCTCCATTGTAGCAATCCAGGCTCTTGATGAGCCGGAGTTTTTGGTGGAAAGCAAAAGTTCCAGTTTGGGTACTTCTCCTCTCACCACAGGCATACAAAGATAGTAGTTTCTGTTTTTTTTACTCATTCTGGAATTCATGCTTCCTGGAGTTGTGAAGATATCATTTTTTTGGGTGTTTTTATATCCTTCTTTAACTTTAGTTTTTTTTTTTTTTCCAGGAGCCAAGGTCGGGGAAGGAAATGGTGGTAAGCCTCTAGAGTGGAAAAGGTTGAATTCCAAGGAACTTGGAATTAGTACTTCAATGATTGCAAAGCCTACTAGAAAGGTGCTTAATGCACTTAGGCGAAAAGGTTATATGTAGCTCCTTATTAGCTTGCTTTATTTACTCTTATGTTCCTAAAAAGTTGTTTCCTTATCTTACTCTGATGGTGTAGGATACGAGGTTTACCTTGTGGGAGGATGTGTCCGTGATCTTATCCTGAACCGTACACCAAAGGATTTTGACGTAATAACATCTGCAGAACTCAAAGAGGTTAGCTTTTTTTCTCAAGTTACATGAGATGCGAATATGCACGATGCTACAGATGCTTGACCCTGCGTGCATATTCGCATGAAATATCTTGAGGTGTTATGACTCATTTACCTTGTTGTCTATTTGGAATTAGAAACCTACAATTGTTCCATCCTTTTGATACCCTTTGTTAGTTTTAATTAGCTTGCTTTATATGCCGAATGGGCTAAACTAGACAAGTTTTGGGCAGCATAGATAGATATGTACCAAGTCCTTCTAGATTTTGCTTTTCCATCTTAGTATTGATGGATTGTAGTTCAACTCTGCACTGTGTTTTATAAGTCACTTGTTTCCTAAAAGAAAAAAGAAGAAGACAAAGCAGACTGTTAATACAATTATTGTTATCAAATATAACCAATGTATAGCTGGAAATCTTCCTAGAACTAATTGTGATCTAAGCTTCAATCTGAGTTGCAGGTAATGAGGACATTTTCATGGTGTGAAATAATTGGCAGACGGTTCCCTATATGTCATGTGCATATTGGCGATGATATTGTGGAGGTATAGTTCCTTCTTTTTCTTTTATTACTGTTGGTCTTTATAGCCATTCTTCTCATGACCCATGGAGAGATATTCTTAGCCTATATGCTTTTTGTTATTTATTAAACATGGTTTTTATAGTGCATTTATTTTAATTTAGCCATCCTTTGTTTCAGTTATTAGTTTTAGTTGTTAATGCTAGGTTTCAAGTTTTAGTACCATTGGAAAGAGGTTCGGTGGTGATTTTGGACAATGCGATGAAGGCCCCATTGACTGTGACAGAAAAGATTACGTTCGTTGGAGAAATTGTTTGCAACGGGACTTCACAATCAATGGGTCGGTGCTTCAAAAGTTCGACAGTGAAAATGTCATTTTATTGATTAACAAAAGCCAGGGTCACTGGTTTGATGATTTTTCAGTTTAGTGACATTTTTAGCATGGAATACATTTTGCTCCTTTTCTTGCTCATATACTAATTTCTCTTTTTATTTGCGTGCAGATTACTGTTCGATCCATATGCAAAATTAGTATATGACTATATGGGGGGTCTAGAAGACATTAGAAAGGCTAAAGTGTGAATGTATTTCTTAACTTATTTGCTTTCCAATGAGTTTAGATTTGTCAAAAATTTTATTATCCTGACTTCACCTTTCCTGGAACTAGGTGCGCACTATCATCCCTGCAAGCAGTTCTTTTCAAGATGACTGTGGTGAGCTTCCATTTGCATCCAGCCATTTTGGTTTTCCTCCACAACATGGACCTAGCAAAATTATTTGAGCTGCTGCATTAGGTAGAGGCAGACATGCTCATAAGTAATTTCATAACTCAGTGTGTAATGCGATATTATGTGACTCCTTTTCTTTACAGCTCGCATTCTGCGTGGAGTGAGAATTGCTGCCCGATTAGGATTTCGTTTCTCGAGAGAGACAGCTCATTGTGTCAAAAATCTTTCACACTTAATATCAAGACTTGATAAGGTATGTCACTTTCTTACTCTTTCAGCATCTTCCATGGACTTTATTTACATCTGTATATTCCTGCTTAACTTGTCTCTATTATCTCAATTTTAGTCTAGGCTTATGATGGAAATGAACTACATGTTAGCATATGGTTCTGCTGAAGCGTCATTGAGGTTGCTGTGGAAATTCGGACTTCTTGAAATACTTTTGCCTATTCAGGTTTGGATTTTACATTTTAAGTTTCCTCTGAGTTTACTGTTCAAATCTAATGTCATTTCTCATGCAGGCAGCATATTTCGTACGACGTGGTTTCAAAAGACGTGACAAGAGATCTAATATGCTTTTGGTAAGTACGCTAACTCACATCTTGGTCCCTCTTTCTTCTTTTGGAAAACAAAAAAGCTTTGGATCCTCTGTTACTGAGAGAACACTAAGACAGATCTATATTTATGCCTGAAATGGCTTACAGGGTAAAACATTTTGAAATAAATAAGTGGATTGAAGTTAGGTAGAGCTTCCTACTTTTCACTAATCTAACAAATAACACAAAACGTCCATCTTCGTCAAAGAATTAAGTTATTTCCTACAAAAACTGTCTCATCTGTTGCTACAATTCCAGGTTAACAGTGCAGTGGACTGTAGGTATTTTGTGTTAATGGATTTGAAAATTTTATTATATGTGTTTTCCATGCATTCTTGATCATTGATGCGTTGAGAATACTTTTGTAATTCTTTCTCGTTAGATATTCAAGTTTTTGGGAATAATCCAAAGAGACAGAATGGTATCTGAAAGTAAAGGGGTTTGATTTTAAGGTTTTTCTCATTACAATACTGTATGAATTGTACATATCAGAAAGGCTTGGTAGTATGATGAACTTTTAAGTGATCAAAGTATCTGTTCATTCATTTGCAGTGTCTGTTTTCTAACTTGGATAGACTTCTTGCACCTGATAGGCCATGCCATGGCAGTTTATGGTAAGTCTGTTCTTGGTTGCTTGTCTTTTTATTTATTTCAGTCCAATTGTATATAATATCCTGTGAAACATCAAGTTAATAATTGTAGTTTTCCAAATTGATTTGATATTTCACAGTTGTCTGGTCCTATTGACCAAGTTTAGAGTTAGACTCAAGTCTTTTATTTATAAAATTTTCGAACTTTGAGTCAAGTTCGGGCTCTACAATCAAGCCTGACCCAAAGTCCGAAGCCTAACTATAGATAAATCCTTTGGTAGATTTGTGATTTGAGGTAATGATCCAAATGATCTATTTATGGAATCACTTTCCCAATTCTCATTATTGAAAGTGAAAAGACAAGGAGGAGGAAAGTGATTCTATAAATAGAGCATTTGGGTCTTTGCTTAATCACAAAACTTTGAAAGAATTGGGCTTTTGGACTTGACTTACTTCAATTAGACTTTGAAACATTTAATATTTTTCTAAAAGGGATAAACTTTTGGATTTGACATAACCTAGATGGGTACTAGACCATATAATATTTTTTAAAATGGATTTTGGACCTAACCCCATCCAATTAGGCTTGATGTGACCTAATTGGGTCAAATTAAACCTTCATTGGGCTCGATTGATCTTCAGGCTATCCGAAACTCTATCAAGATTGGGTTTAGGTCAAGTCTTTCAAGTTTGATCGGGCTTTAGGTTGAATTCAGGCTTTTAGAAAACTTTTGAGCTGAGCTCTGATTCCCGATCTGTTGCCATTCCTACTTGTCAGAAGTATGCTGTAGATTTTCAGGCTTTCAGATCACTGAGACTATATTGTCGAGATGGTGGAACATCAATTACTAATCCCAACACCAACATGGTTATTTGCAGACCATGCCCTGCTTTGCTCTTAGGATTTTCATTATTGGCTTAGAACTGTCTGATAAATTCTTAGAGTTCATCGTAAGTTGTACCGACCAATTTATCAGGGCATCACATTTTCAGGTTTGGTATCCTTGCTTTCCATAAAGCAGTGTCTGACCAACCAAGGAGTCCTATGGTGGTTGCCGCATTTTGTCTTGCTCTCCATAATGGTGGCAATATGTCAGAAGCAGTAGCCATAGCGAGGAGGATCACTAGGCCACATGATGTCAGCCTTCCGGAGTTATCCGAACCTCAGGATCTGGACACTAAGTCATTGGTTGCTGAGGTTGTAGATCTTGCCGCATCAGTTAAACAAATGCTTTCTAAGATGACAGATGAGTATTACGTGTCTCAGGCCATGTCAGACTACCCTAAAGCTCCACAGTCAGATATGGTAAGCATTTTCTTTCTTGGCCGCTATTTTACCTTTTTGATGGAATGTTTAACCATTAAAACAAGTACAGTGAAAATGGACTTTGGGTAACATATAGAAAATGGTAAAGATATGGAATTGGACATGAGATATTTCATTGAAGACCTTCAGAAACTTTTTATTTATTGAATTGATTCTTAAACCTGTCAAGTACCTTTGACTTCATGAGTGCAATGTATTGTATCTCATTCTTTAGTTACGGAATATCTGATTATTTACTCTATTAACCTAGCAGGTTTTCATTCCATTGGCATTGTATCTCAAAGTTCTCAGGATGTTTGAGTGTATACAGAAGCATGGCAGAGAGAGAGGCTGTGTGCCCAAGCTAGGTAAGAAGATAAACTATGAGTTGTTAGCTATGGGCAATCTAGAGGAAGTTCGACATGTTTTTGCCAGGATTGTCTTTGATACTGTATACCCTCTTACACTAACCCAGTCCAGGACTATGTAAGTTCAGAATGTGATATGATATAGCAACCCAAAAAAAAAAAGAGAAGCACCTGGCTTTACATGGCATACTACTTTTATCGTCCTTTCTTGCAAGTTTTCCATGGAAAAATTGCCAGGAGTTTCAGAAAATTCGATCTGGTGCAGAACTCAGGTTAGGTTATACCAGACAGCTTATGTCAATGAAACTCGTTCAGCGCACATGATAATCGTTTGCATTTATCCATCAAACTCAGAAAAGGGAGTCTTTTTGTCATAACAAGATCAAGCTCTTGTGGAACAAGGTTCTGTTCTAAATCACTACAATCTCCAACAAAAACAAAACTATGGAATCTCAAGTTCTTGGACTAATCTAGGATACTTGCTATTAAAGCTGACATGATCGATCACTGTACTGTAATATGATATAGCTATAGGAAGATAAGGACGAGAGCCAAGACATCCCCCGCGAGAATCGAACATGAAAAAGGAATAATGAACAACAAATCGTCGTATGGTATCTTTTATCATCTTCCACTAAATTAAGCCTTTGCAACAGATGGAGCAGGAGCAGAACCAGTAGGTGGCCTAAAAGAAAAGAAAAAGGTATAAGAGCAAAATAAATGAAGCATGACATTCAACGAGATATGTGCAGGCAAAATTATCCCCAATGATCGACTTCGTTAGAGGAAAGCATAGCTCAATTATGTTGTAAGGAAGAACTTACGCTCCAAAAAAGACTTTGACAGAATCATAGATGACCCACTGAGCTCCGGTGAGTGTTCCAATCATGACAATCCGGAGAGGAAGGCCCCTTGTGAAAAGACCCCACAGTCCTAGATTCTTTATGGCCTGCAACAGAGAAAAGCATGAAAGTCAATGAGATTATAATTATCAAAATGGGAGCGAAGGGAGGGAGTTCTTTGGTGTCAAATATGAGACGGAGTCATTACCTCGCTGGCACTTGCCCCCTTGGCGTTGTTGAGGAACGATACAAGGTTGTCTGCTGGGTGTGAGACAACAGCACAGAGGACACCGGCAATGTAACCACCGGCAAAGCTGACCCCAAGCTGCAAACTTATACTGCGTTTCTCTTTCGGCGTTGGGATGACATACTTGTATAGCATCTGAACTGTGTTCTCAAATGTAGCAAACTTCACCATTGTATCTGCAGCAAATTAATACTAACATTCAGATAAAATCTTGGCATGAAGAAAAGATGATGTTCTATTCACTACAAAATGCTTTGACTCCAGTGTCAATCGACATTGGGATGTTTTCTCCATTTGAATGGCTATGAAAGAAGATAGCAGCAAAGACTTAAGTAATTGCAAACTCGGAATCAGTTGTAACAAACTAGGATATGAATCACCTCAGAAACTTTGTTATAAGCAAAACACATATGATATAAATCGCAAATGATATAGCTTACATGGAATCTGACGTCCCCAAAGAGGAGTAAGCCCTTTGAATAACCTGCACAAAGTCGACTATTTTATCAACTCAAGCTAGAGAGTGGATGCAACTTCACAGAGACCATCCTAAATAACCAAAAAGCGAAACAATTATTTTGCAGGTAGGCCGTACCCTGAATAACCTTCGGCTTTGACAAACTTGGGAAATCCATCGGACAAGCCCCGAGCAAATCCAGGTTGGGTTTGAACTCGAACCTTAACAGCCTCAAAGGGACAGAGGGCAACATCAGCAATCACTTCAGCTGACGCTGAACCAGCAAGATATATCAAGGTTTTGTACTTTTCAGCATATTCAGGACCAGCTATGTCCGAGTAGTACTTCTTGAAGTACTCGTAGAATCCATATTTGCAGGCACCCTGAGCACTATATCCAATCAAAGTAGGTGCCCATCCCCTAATCAAACCTCTAAGCCCCTGTTCCTTTAGCAAGACCCCAAATCCAGATGAAATGCTCTTGTACTTTGTTGGATCGATCTGAAACCATCAATCACATCAAAAGTTAGCATTTGGGTAGTTGTCATTTAGCTAAATCGTTTCGTGCACGTCATCTTCCAGTACGCTTGGAGGATAGGTCAAATGCCGGGTGAATGTGGGATTCCCCTATTTTTCAAAATATTGAACAACTAAAGTAGCAAAAGCGATTGTTGCCTTTTTCACAATGCATAGAAGATTCAAACAAAGAAAGGGTCATATTTCAAAATTCCTATGATTCAGACAGGTCGAGACGTAATGACCAAACAATTAACAGCCGACGAAGAGATACATAATTCATGATTAATAATACGGTCATGAAGAAGATCCTTAAAAATCACAACTTTCAGACTCCATGAATATGACGATCGAATGATCAAGAAGTGTTTTATAAACTGAAATCGACTAGAACTTCTTTAAGCTATCTTTCCATGCATGAGATTATAACACAATTCCCTGAATTAGAAAAGCATGACAGAGGGACCAAAACTTTGTAGGAGGAAAACAATAACGCAAGCAAGCACGTAAGTGCAAAAATCAAGACCTGCATGTTACACTTGACGAGATCGAGAGGAGTGATAAGCGTGTGAGTAATTCCACAGCTCAACATCCCAGCGGCCGCGCATGCCGCATAATATTTCGGCGAGAACAACTCAATCTTCTCACTGGGTGCCGGAATCACAAACCCTTTTGACGGAGGGCCACCACTGGACGTTGCAGCGATGCCATGGTTGACGTTCATCAAAGCCAAGTTCCTGGAGGATACATGGGGAGAGTAGAGAAAGTTGGGGATCAGCGACGTAGAGTTGCCAAAAGAGGCCATCGGGAGGATCAAAAGAGAAGAAACAAAGTTTCTGGGTTGGTTATGGAAGTTGGTGATGTATGTGTCAAATAGAAAAGAAGTAGTAGTAGTAGTAATATTCATGTTTGCTTGTGTTTGAGAAGAAACGAGGAAGATTGAAGGGATGGTGAGAAATGAGGACTCCTGACTCCTGAGACCGTGGAAACGAGACTAAGTCAACATCTGCTTTTTCAAAGCGCCGTCCTTCCTTTACACGGTTTTATTAAATTTCAACTGTCCTTAACTTATTATTTGTGAAGTATTTATAAAATTTATTTATATTTAATAATTATTTTTAAAGAAATTTTAAGTTAATTGCATTAAGTAATAATAACTTACATGTGTGTAAAAAAATATTTTTTTAATTTGAGAAGGTAAAAAAAAGTCAACACGATCTCCACATAATTCTCCACTTTGCGGGTTATAAAAAAAAAATTACCTATTATTTCAAGATTTATATTTTTTAATTTGAAAAAAAAATCAACGTACTTTAATGCGCGTGAGAATTGGAAGAAGTTCATTAATATATGAAACATTTTTTAACATTTAAAAAAGAAAATATAAATAAAATCAGGCACATGTTGAATAAATAACATTACAAATTATCTTCTAGAACATTTTGTCAAAATTTTACTACTGGCTTTATTTGTTCAAAGTAGTGATTTTGCATAATCTGGTCAAATTTGCACCATTAAGTAAATTAAACTCAAGAAAAAAAGGATAATCAATTTATATAATACTAATTTTTAAATATTTAAAATTTTAAGAATTAAGATTTAACATTAACAATTATATGTTAAAGAATTTATCACTTACTCAACATTTTAAATAAAAATGTAAGTAAAATATAAAGACAACAAATTTAGATCGGCCCAATTCAACCTTAAAATTAGAGATGAAAATTCGGCTTTGCCTCAACCTATCCTGCCGAGCCATAACTAAAAGTCAGCTTTTAGATCCAAATTTTCTGAAAAATTAGGATTTAGATTTGGGTTGTTTAAGGCTCGACTCTTATAAGTAAAATATCATTTTCTATGTTTAATTTTTTTAACTAAATTTTAAGCAAATTGTCTCAAACTTAGTTGAGCTTAGGTTCGGACTTGAGCTAAAGCCTCTATCTCAAGCCTGATAGAGCTCACGACCGGCCCAACTTATTGTGATTCCTACTTGAAATCAACTTATTAGACTTAGTTGAGTTAAAATTTAAGAGGTCGATTTGAAGCCTGATTTTCCTAATTTTAAAACAATATGGTTTTGATCTTAAGTTTCATAATTTGAGATGAACTAACTTTGGGTTCAGTTTGACTTGTATGTTAGAAGGTCGTTTCGAGGCGGCAGGTCGACGATCCCCGATAAAACAATGGTGGTCAGACTCCTATTGCAGTCAAAGTTAGATAAGCCAAGCCTTGGCAGCCAAGAAATCTGGAGTCATTCACTCGACTTGCAACTCCACAAGGGTCCATGGAACAGAACGCAATCCAATGACATTCAAACAGTAAGGTAGATAGGAATTTTGATGTACTAAGAGTTTTCATAGAGGAGAATACCAATAAGAACATGAATGAATATAATAAAAAATGAGAATAGATATAATTATTATAATTATGATGGTTGGTTAAGATGAAGGAACGATTACTATTATCATTGATAATGATTGGTTTGTTAAAAATATTAAGAAATAAAAATTTGTTAAATTTTTATTTTATAGCAAATTTTAAATATATTTTTAATAATTATTTTTAATTTATGCACCCTAATTATAATGATAAACTATTTAAAATCAATCATATTGCGATTTTTCCTTTCCAGTAGCTCTTGAAGAAAAAAAATACTCTAATATTTTCTTGCATCATCATATCATTAGTTATATATTATCTTCAAAATATAGATTAATCATTCAAAATATTGTGTAATTTATCGACACAACCATAGTATCCATCATTTCATTACCACAGTGAAATCAAGTAACATATTTTAATACAATTTACATTTATCTGATAATGCAAATGATGTTATATTTTAAACAAAGTGTTGGTAGGAATCAAATCCATTTCTTCTATACATAAAGGGTATGGACCATTACCTAAAACTTATGTATGAAAAAACTATTAAATCAATCATAATAACCAATCAATCATTACTATTCATTCCATTTCTATTGATTTATTCTCATATCCCTTAACCCAACACCTTTACGGCCTGTTTGGAAACCTTCGAATTGAATTCATTAACGAATTGAATTCAATTTATACTGTTTGGAACAAATCCAGTAATATTAGAATTGAATTCAATTACACTATTTGGAACAAATCTAGTACTATTAGAATTGAATTCAATTACACTGTTTGGAACAAATCCAATAAGAATAGAATTCAATTCAATTATTTCATATGACACATTTACCCCTAACTAAAAAATAATATTATCCAAAATAAAATTCGTTTTAGATAGATTTTTATTCAACCCTATCACAACCTTTTCCTTTTTAATAACAACAACAACAACAACAACAACAATAATAATAATATGTTATAAAAGATAGAAATAATATGGTGTACCACTAATTGTAGATGCACCATTTCATAGTTAGTGTACATATGGATT
>JANZLD010000006.1:75149747-75164149 GCA_026413575.1 Erythroxylum carthagenense
TAAACAAAACATTAGAAACCACATTGATAAAGACAAACCGATAGGGTAAGTGCATCATTAACATAGCATCTAATGTAAGCCCAATAACAACATCACAACAGCAATTTGTAATAATTGGTCTCACGATAGACGAGCTTACAATTACACAAAATGAATGACAAGAGTTCAATAACATTCCCCAAGATTGATCCCATAGGTTCAGTTAGCACCACAATTGCAAAAATAACCATAGTAATCATATAATTTAACATTATATGCATAAACGACATCCAAAATTAATTTTGGTGCACAACTATATAACTCTGAGAGTACACAAGACTCCACAAGCCCAAATAATACTAGGATAAGTACAAAAATTTTCAATGAAAAATTCAGAGAGTACAGTATATTTTTATTAATTTTAAAATTTGGGAAAAATAAAAAATAAATATTCCAGCATTCAAAAAATTTCAGTAAAAATACCATAAAATAGTACTGGGCAAATGGAGCACGTAGGAAAAAATTTGGGGAAAAAAACCACCGGACGTCGATCCACGCACCCACACATGCCACCACACATTGTTATATTAATATGAGATTTGTTTATATTGTTTAATGATATTAGTTACGTTGTCTAATTGAGAGAATGATAGAATTTTATCAGTATTTTCCCGTGAACGTGATTTGACAGGCAAAGCCGGAGACTGATAGTGAGAAAACAACTAGCCTTAGGTCCCGAGTCTGAGCTCACCCCAGAACCCAAGTTCTCTGCGCTTGGTGCCGATTCTAAGCCATTGTTTTCTCATCACAAGAATTTGGATTAATGATCGGTCTCGTATCTCAGAGAAACTGATTATGGCAGGTGGAGACAGTGACAGGGCTGGAGGAAGAGTTTGACATTATCGTTGACGAGTAGAGCTCTCGGAACGTAAGTACGATTCAAGAAGCTGCTGACATGATTGAAAAGCTCGTCCAGAAGAAAGCCGAAGCTTGAAATCGAGTTCATAAATTAATTTTGCAAGATTCGTTGTTTAGGATTATTTTTGTTTGGAATATTCCTTTTAGTCCCAAGTCAACTGATTGAAATAGACGTTAGGTAACAACCTAATGTGCTTGCATTTCCAAGATTATTTTAGGTTACGCTACTTAATAAGAAAACAGGGTTAGGCCATATAACACGATCTTTTAAAGTCAACGTCTAATAATCATTTTAATTTTGATTTAAGTTAGGTTTAAATTAAAAACTTATTTTTAATTTCAAATTATCAATATTTTAAAAATCAGATCAAATATTAAATTAACAATACAAGAGATTTAAGATTTAAAAAAATAATTAAAAAGTCGATTAATTGTTTTGTTGACAGAGACGTGCTTTTTTATAGTAACATCATCAAATATTAATCATTGCCTATAAAGAAATAAGGCTTTATTGGGATTAGAGTGAATTGTGGTTTAAGATTCAACAAAATAATTACATAAAAAGCTTATAAAAGTTACAAGAACAGCGTAAACTTAGCTCACAACCACCTATTTACCGTGGCTTAAGACACAAGCTCCTCATTTGGTGAATGTTAGGAGAAGGTCAACTCGAACTTGTGATTAGTCTCAAATGACCTTCTTTTGATCGTAAAAAAGTAAATTTGCTTGCACTTAATTTCTAGATTTTGTTCCGTTTTTTGAATTTTTTATTCTTTATAAATTTTTTACTTTTGATATTAGCTTATTTATTTAATTTACTGTTTAATATTTTCTTGATTTTATTATGTTGATCTTTTTGCATATGATATTATTGAGTTTACGTCAAGATTAAATTTTTATGTTTAACGATCTTATGGTTTACGTTTTATGTTTTTACATATTTATTTTTTTCTAAATTTTTGTATTTTGTATGATTTAAAGTTAAGTTTTTTGATGTTTTATTGCTCTTTTGTTATCAGTACATTAGTAATTTTTTAAAGATAAAGAGATTGTATATTTTATTATATTTTGTGTTAAAATAATTTTTAAAAATTGAGTTATGCTTTATTTTTATTTATTAACATATTTATTATAATTTTATTTATATATCAATTTAGTTCTTTAATTTTGCTTATTTACTTTTTACTTGTATTATTTTTTATTATTATATTTACATGTGAATTTATTAAATATAATTTATTTATTATATAAGAATAAGGTTATTTATAGTCGTAACGATGATAATAATAACAAGGATGATAAATTACGAAATTTAAAGGGAGAAAAAATTTGTTGCCCACCGAGCAAGCCATTAGAATATCAGACACGTCATCTTTTGGATCCCCACGTTGACGCGCGTATCCGTAATCAGCGCCAAACGGCATGTCGCTGAAGTCATAAGTGGAAATAATATGAAACGAGAACTTTTCTATTTAGGTTGTTGGTCTGAATTCCGACGTCGTCTTCGCCATGTCATCGGACCAGTGACTAACAAACAAACAAGAAGCGGTCTTCGCTTTGTCTCTTGCTATCTCTCTCTCCCTCTCAGCCTCTCTATATTTTCCGATCGATTTTCTCGTGAGAAAATCTAGCTCCTCCAAAATCTTCGTTCCACTGTTGTACACCGCACGACACGAATCTATACAAACACGTAGATACAAACACATACGCATAATTAGATGGAACGGAGAAGAGCCGCGAGTCCGGTGTACGCACGGCAATGGAGCGCCGGCTCAAGCAGCACGGGATCATCTTCTCCGGCGATGTCGCCGGCGCATCCTAGCTCGCGAATCGGCTCTGGCATGTCTACCATCAAGCGGTCGCAGAACGTTGCCGCGAAGGCCGCCGCGCAGCGGCTCGCTCAGGTTATGGCGTCTCAGACCACCGATGAAGAGGAGGAAGACGACGATCTAGGGTTCCGACTCAGTGGTCCACCGCGTGCTGCGCCGTTGAGTTTCAATAGTAGTCTTAATCATAGTAACATCAACAACAGTAATAACGCTGCTGCTACCACACCTGCTGTTTCGCTTACTAGACCTAACAGATCTCAGTCTCCTGCGGTAAGCTGAAGAGCTACTGCCTTTACATGTTTTGTTTAACCTTTTGAATTCGTATTCGATTCCGTTCGGTTTTGACCTGGACTGCTTTCATGATATTGAAAAGTTCTCTCATCGAATTTGTTTGTAAAATGATTTCAGTTGCGGGAGCAGAACAATTAGATCTCTGCCCTCTGTGGCAGAAAAGAAAAAGTGTCTGAACATATTCAATCCCGAAATATATTTAACTGCCTTACATATTTAGTGTTTGTGATTGAAATGAATTACTGATTAATGGAGCTTTGGTATTTTAATTAGTTAGGTCGGAACTTTGTAGAACATGTACCTACTGTTCGCTCTTCATCGGCTGGGAGGTCAGCGATATCTGTTAGGACACCTGTGTTGATGCCCTCTAGTAAACCGTCGTTGAGAACTCCTGCTTCTGTTGCTCCAATTGAAGTTCCTGCTAGCAAGAGTAAAGACAGAAGGTCCGAACTTGGTTATCTTTATTTTTGTTGTTATTAATTTTATCATCTTTTGGTATACGGAAAGCTTGAACCTTGGTAGAGGAGAAGCCCCGTCTCCATGGAACTATTAGGCTCAACAGTGTTATTAAATTCAGTGATAATTACATGAAGACCCTTGGTTTGTTTATTTTTCAAACCTTCCAGTTAAATTTACCTTCAAAGTTCCCTATATTTTGATAATTAGTCAAATTGTCACTTTTCTTAACATTGTGGCAATGATGAAGACTACAATTTAAAACAAAATTGAATAATAATTGGAAATAATTTTTGGTTATAAAATGATGGTGACAATATAGAAGAATATTGTAAAATATTGAGAAAATAATCTATGTCGTTAATTATAAAATGAATGGAACCTCTAAGATTAAATTCAATTTAGAAGGGGTCACTTGGAGAAAAGCCAAACTAGGGGCCTTTTATGATATTTTCCTTACATTTATTGCTATCACCTAAATAATATTGTTATGATTTTTTTACAGTGTTATTGCTACTATTAGTATGCTAAGGGCCCTGCATGAAGTTATGGCAAGCTGGGTTGCTTGATGGCTTGCTTAAGTTAATTCTGATTTGAACTTTCTTTGCGTAAAACTTGGATTTGGAAAAGTGCCCTTGGTGCAGGATAATATTTGAGTAATTTAAATATAACATATTTTGTTTACAAGGCGCAATTGGACCGTGTTGGGATATGCAACGAGGACAATACTCCATTTTTTCCCTAACCCCGTTTTATACTACATGTAATAGCCCTAGAACCAGGAGGGGGATTGCATCCTAGTCATGCAGTGCAACGGTGTTAGTAAAGTGAATTAGTTTTTTAAGAGCACTAAGAAGGCACCAAAGTTTCAGGGTATGACTCTCTTAGGTGTAAATTTGATGAATAATCATGAATTATGAATTTAACTGATTAACTTCCCATGATTAAATGATAGTGTCAGATAGTTATACTTGATTATTTCGAACTTTTATTTCAATAATTATAAGTAAAACATGATGGTCTGTGTGGAATGGAAGGGGTGATTACTAGACATGAACTAAAACTTGTTCAAGCTTTATTTATTGCCCTTGCATTCTAATGATGGTTTTTTTCTTTGGGTAAATGTTTTGATTGGCAACAACTGAAGATTTAGTTTAGATGTGGGGCAACAGAGGGTAAAAGATGGAGGAGATGACCGTGAAGCTTCTGCACTACGTGATGAAGTATGTTCTCATTATTATGGATAATGGGTGGTCAATCTCTTTGATCCTATACGTCATACCACTTTGTAGGTCTGAAGCTGACATGGTCTTGATTTTGCAGCTTGATATGCTACAAGAAGAGAATGAAATAATTGTAGATAAAGTATGTATTCCTTTTCCATAAAATTGGTTGTACATTATCTTTTTTTTATGTTTAAATTTATCTTTTTATTATTATTCTGGTTAGCTTCGCCGTGCAGAAGAAAGACATGAAGAAGCAGAGGCTAGAGCTAGGGAGCTTGAGAAACAGGTGATTCACATTTCAATCTCAATAGTATTAAGCATGTATTGTTGAACTATACTGTTGATCAGTTAACCGGACTCATTTTCTATTGAAGGGACTATCTACCCTAGTTCTTGGTTGCAAAACAAAGGACCTATTAGTTTACCATGTTGAAGCATATACTGTATTTATATAATTTCTTCAGGCATGAATATGTGCGTGTATGCTACTATGCTATCCTAGCTTGTCGTGTTCAATCGTAAACTTAAGCATTTGGTAAAATTGGCTGTATTATAACAATTTGCACTGTGATGGTTTTAACTCATTGCATCAATTTGGTAATTTTGAATATGATGTGTTATTCTTGGAATTTGATTGACTTGCAGCATACCATATCCTGGTCAGTTCCCTGGTCAATTGGCTTGATCAGCTGAAAATGCCCGTTACCGTTATACAAATACTTATTCATGACTTCCTATTTTGTATGCATTAGGTCGCCGCCCTTGGAGAAGGTGTCTCCCTTGAAGCTAAATTGTTGAGCAGGTAATTATGTTTGCTTTATCTGTAACTCCATGGGTGAACTTTCTGGTTCTAATTTCATGTTAAAAATCCACAGGAAGGAAGCAGCATTACGTCAAAGAGAGGTGAGTTCGGTTTATCATAGTTCGGGCACTGAATGTGAAAATGAAAGTAGAAGTTATCTTTCCCTTTTTATTTTGATGTCCTTCAGGAACAAACTTTTGAGTGGACTGTCTGTTTAGTTAGTCTTTCTATGTCAAATATTTTACCTGTATTTTGCCAACAGCTTGACTTAGAACTACTTATTCACATTTTTTAGTTATTCAATAATTCTTTGGCAAATTTTCATTTCATTGAGCTGCAAGAAATTATTTTCCACAGGCTGCTCTTAAAGCTGCCAAACAGACAAAAGATGGAAGAGATGAACAAATTGCAACCCTTCGAGTAGAACTTCAGGTTAAGTCTTATGCCTATTGTTCTTTTCCAATTTTATCTGCTTAAGAAGAATTTGGTCCCCAATCTTTTTCATTTTTTACCAGAACATGAAAGATGATGCTGCAGCAGCAGTTGAACAACTCCAAGAAGCAGAGTCTGAAGCAAAAGCTCTGCGGACGATGACTAAGAGAATGATTTTGACTCAGGAAGAGATGGTTAGTGCATTTTGAATTCAAATTATATCTCGGTTTGGTTGTGTGGATGTTATTGTACCCTAGATGTGGCTTTTTAGGAGGAAGTTGTCCTGAAGAGATGTTGGCTTGCTCGCTACTGGGGTTTAGCTGTACAGCACGGTAAGAAACCTTCTAGAATCGTTTTCCGTTCTAGAGAGGATATAGTTTCTTTGTAAATATTATCTTCTTCCTTGACAAGGCATATAGTGATGCTTTCGGATATACAGCCTGACTTATTAGTTGTAACACTGATCAATATGGAGGTAAAGGCATGAATAATCTATATCTTCATAATATTATGATTCTACAATATGGCTTTATTACTCAAATTTTATCTTTGAACCGTTATCTCAGTGGTGCATTTAATTGCTAAGCATAGTTTTTGGCTTGTGGGTTCTGTGGCTTCTGTTCACAGCTTAATTTTACCTGGCGTACACATTAGACCTATTCTTTTATTTGTTATTAATTTCTTCTCTCTGTGGTTTCTTTTTCCGCTAGACATTTGTGCAGATGTGGCCGTATCAAAACATGAGCAGTGGTCAGCACTGGCTCCTCTTCCATTTGAAATTGTCATTTCTGCTGGACAAAAGGCGAAGGAGGAGTCTTGGGAGATGGGTTAGCTTACTAACAGATTGTTAGATTTCTTATTGTTTCCTTTGGAAGTTTTCATATACTTAAGCCTAATATTGCTTCACATTACTTGGGCTGTGATATTGATGAATGGAATAGGTAGTGGTGATTCAGATCGGAGCAAACCTGATCGTGATTTGGGTGATCTAACAGGAGAAGGAAATATCGAAAGTATGCTTGCAGTTGAAATGGGTTTGAGAGAATTAGCTTCTCTAAAGGTTTTTTTTACTCCATTTATCCATACTATTTGAAGGTTTAGCAGTTTTTTAATTTAATTTTTGTATCACTACAATGCATTTGTTACTAGTGTTAAAACCATTATAACTTACCTTTCCTAAATCAAAAAGGTTCGACACACAGCTTGTTGATTATTTTTCATCTTTATAGACATCATTTGCTACCTATAAATGATAGTATATATCTTCATGTATTAAGGTGGAGGATGCTGTTGCACTTGCATTGGCTCGGAACAAAAGGCCAAGTAAGTTTGATTATCACAATTATAAGATTTCTGCCTCTGCAGTTCTCTTTTGTACCCTTTTTTTTTCATTTGGCTGGTAAGTATTACTTAATGGAATGTGATTTACGATTCAGTAGTGAAGCCTTACAAACTAAAAACTGCTGGTGTTACTGCTGCTATATTGGCTTTAATTGGAATATGAAGTTGTGACTAATCTAACTGCAAGTTCCTCATTTTCGTTTCAATTTCTGTTCTCTTTTTCTGGACTTGTATAGATTTAAGTCGGCTGATAACTCGATACTTGTCATCACTTGTAGTTGATTGATATACTTAATCTTAGGAGTTACCTTACTTTTTAGTGCCCGTTTTTTCTTGTAATCTTCTTATACATTTGCGTATTTATTGTTCTTTGTTTGATTCCATAGGTTTGAGATCACCAACTGATCCTAAGTTCACAGAGGCCTTTGGTAAGATGCAAGACCTGATTGGTGATTGGACTATGCTTTATGACAGGTCTTTTGACATCTCTATTACCTATGATTTTTAACTGCAGAACTAAGTGAAGAGGAGGTTGAAGATGCCGCTTTCAAAGAGGTCGGTGACTGTTTTTAACCTTTTAATTCCATTCTTGATTATTCAACCTGAAAGTTTTGGCTAATAGTTACTGCATTACATAGGTTGACAAACTACCTAACCATTGATTTCATAGATCTGATGTCGCACAGTTGTATTTTTCTTGATTTGTTTTTGTTTGTATATGCATAGGCATGGCTAACATACTTCTGGAGGAGAGCCAAAGCACATGGTGTGGAAGAGGATATTGCAGAAGAGCGGCTACAATTTTGGATAAGCCGTAGTGGGCAATCACCAACTTCACATGATGCTGTGGATGGTGAGCTTATCTACCTATGATTCAGTAAATAAAGAAGCTTAATTTGATAGGAAACCTTAAAAAGGAAAAGTTAGTAATTCTTCTGTATAAAGTAATGTACTGGAAATTTCTTAGCAAAGATGTAAATAAGCTAAATTGGTTGGATGGCTCCTTTGTATTTTGGTGTATCGAAGCCGTAAATAAAAGAACTTGTGACATTGCAAGAATCTAGATATTGGAAAATTCTTATCCAGTTTGATTGCACTATAAGTTCCTAATGGAGGATAAGAAACAAGTTGGGAAGAAGTAATAGCAGAACCTATTGAAGATTTGCATATGGGATAATATCTGCATCTTATTTTACTTCTTGCGTGCACTATGATTTGGGATTTCATTGTGTTCATCATTATTGCAGTTGAACGAGGCTTGTTGGAGCTAAGAAAGTTGAGTATAGAGCAACAGCTTTGGGAAGCATCACGGAGAGAAATTGATCAGCCATCTCCAGCATCGGTTGCCAACCATATAACAGATGTAGAGTAGCGGTATACAATATAGTCAGTATTCTTTTCTCTCCTACTCCATGTAATGAGTTACTCTTGTCGCGCATGATTTGTTTTTGTTTTAGTAGTTCATCATTTCAAAATGTGATCTCATTGCAGCTTACTGTCATATCTTGTGAAATTTATGACAATTTGCATATATTGAATCTAAAAGAACCAAAACGCGCTAGGATGTGGCTACCGTGCCCAGGTTGTTCAAAACATGTGAAATTGTTGGTCTGGATTGAAATGCTTCGGAGGAGTCATTCTGACTTGCGGTACTCTCATGTTCAAGCCTCCAAAAAGTAGCTTGTCTTTGGCTTGCGGTACTTATCTTTTGCTAGTGTACCTAGTCATTCAATATATAACTGAAATAGGATGGTCGAAAGCTTGTGCTGATCCCACACCTCTTCTTCACCGACTAATAAGTAAGGTGTCAGTTTGCCTTTATGCTTCCACTTATATTTTCTACTGTGATTTTTAGTTGTATTTTTTTTTCTTGATTTCATGCTTAATTTTTTTATTGAGATATGAAATTAAAAAATTGAAAAAATAAAAGCATCAAACATTTAATAAAAAAGTGAAAAACAAAAAAAAATGGTTTAGTTGAGATTACAAAAAAAAATTAAAAATTGTTTGATTTTATTATCATATTTTATATTTTTATAATATTAAAATCTAATTCAATTCATTTTTAATACATCAAATGAACTCTAGTATAAAATATAATAATTATATTAATGTATTATAATTCAATAATTAAAGAAGCTTATAGTGAAATAATAAATTGATTGGAACTTCTATTGGTATAAATATTTCATATTTGTTTAATAATTTCATTTTTTTTGGGAAATGTTTCTTTAGGAATTATTAAATATGGAGATGGGGGGGTTGTATTCAATCCTAACAAAAGAGAATTTGATTGACTACATTTAGATTTATTAGATTTGTTGCTAAAATATCGGTATTAAACCTAAAACTTCCGACAGAAGGCTAGTGACCCAAGAGTTCTTATTTGTTTCCACGCTCCTTTGAGACTCCAAAAAATTAACAATTTCTTTTTCTTATAAACACGTACAAGATTTGTCATGAAGTTGTAATTCAGTGATATATATTCCATTCCAAAACTTGTATTTTTATTTACATTCTCAATAATTTGCTATTTATTTGACACAATTATTAGATAATCCATCGGCTTGTCCATGCATTATAATAAAATTATATATGTTATATGTTAATATAAAATTATATAACATAATAAGCAATAGCGATGCATTTTGCTTCATAATGTTGTTGGGCATGTTCAGAATTATAAGGAATCTTAATTTTGAACGTTAAAACATTTTTAAATATCATTTTTCAATTAAGAATTACTTTAGTTAAACAGTTCTTGCGGACTTTATCGCATTTTTCTTCCTTTCTAATTTTACAAATGATTTTTTATTTTGATATGGTGAAACAAACTCAAACATATTAGTGTAGGGTAACTCAATTAAATAGAATTTATCTAAGCATATAAATATCATAAATTGACAAAAAGCTAATAAAAATTAATCTTAATTACTGTATAGATGTAAAATAACATAATACTTTGTAGAGGTATAAGAATTAGTTCGCTGAATTTGTTAATTGTCCTAATAAAATTTGAGAGTAATTTGCAATATTGTCTCATTTAGTTAATTAAGAATATAACTAATAAAATATACAAATATAATTAAAAATATGAAACGTATTTTAAATTATGTTGATATACCGATAAAGGAAAGTGAAGTAATGATTTTGTTTTTGCAAGAAGCTTAAATGTATTTAAAATTTTGCAAAAATATTTCAAACTTATTCAAGTCTAATGTTGAAAGCTTTTTATATTTACTCTAGTTGTCCTATTTTGTCTTATCGTTATCAAGAAAATTGTAACTTGTTTCTTCAAAATCAAATGATTAGTTGACTTTAAAGTTGTTAAATTTTTTAACTCATCACATGAGTTCAAAAATATTGGGTTGCACATCTTTAAGTTTTCATAAATCACCTAAAGATTCTCATCCAAAAGTTTAAATATTGAAGATGTTATAGTAGAAGTTCTACATAATTGTTTACTTAAATAAAAATATTTATTCTCTTCCCAAATAAAGAAATAATAACAGTATCTATCAGTTCATCATCTGAACTTGATTCGAAACTTAATAAGGTTTATGTATCGATAATACTAATATTAAACAATTAATAAAAACATTAAAATAAAATTGATAAAATGATTATTAACACCAAAACATATAATATAAGGTTAGAAGTTCATATTAAACACTAATACAAAACATGCATTTTAAATGTTCCAACCTTATGATAGTTAAAATCTCTCTATGAATTGGAGAATCATGTAAAGCTTTTATTACCTTTTTATACTTTGTACCCTGGACACCCAAATAATGTGAAGAATTTATACATTCCATCATTGTATTAATCTCTTAATTAACTCAAGTAAATCATTATTTTTAATTTCGATTGTTAATCAATTATAAGCAAGCAATTTTCTAAAATGTTAAGAGTATGTCCTTTTTATTTTTTTCTTCTTAGGATATACATATTTGTTTATGGAACGGACAAACTTCATCAACATTAATTTTATGTTCTTCTTTTGCATTGTTTGACAGAAATTTAGTTGATGGACATGAATACAGACTAGTTTGAGTAATATCTCAAAATATATGAAACAAGTTTGAAATTTTTTTCAATCCTTTTTTCTTGAATCTAGGAGTTATTTTATACACTTGCAATAACGAAAAGTATATATGAGAAAAATTATAATATGATATATATAAAAAATAGAAATCTTTTATCTTAAATAGATTTTACATATGGATGACAACATAAAACCGTGTCTTATGCAATAATTTGAAGTGTGTAATTACTAAAAGAAGTATATAATTATTCTCTCTCTATCCTCTTAAAACAATCCATTATGTATAAACATATTGCAAGAAGAATACATACTCTATGATTAATGCTCAATTTAAACTTAAATAGGACTTACCCATTAGCAAAAATTTATTCTATAGTCAAGGTATAGTATCAACAAAATGAGCTTAATAACAAGCAGAAATATCCAAAATAATGAAAAAAAGGAAAAAAGTTGTAAGATATTTATGGATCGATTTATTTTGCATACAACTGATACTTTCCTATTCCAAATTGTCAAAAATCATTGGCAAAGGGAAAAGAATTGCTACTATAACACATATTTAATGTATCACAATTAGAACATATCAATAAATTGTATATCACTGCTAATTATTTGGAGATTTTGAGTTAAATCAAGGTCTGTTTTTTTTTTTGTATGTGCGTATAGAAAAAAACTTTTGATGGCATAAGAATTCATATACAAGAAAAAATTTATGTATAAACAAGCGTGGCATTTTTTTGCCACGTGTGTTTATATATAAAATTTTTTGTTGGTCATGTATATATAAATATGCGTAAGAAAAAATTTTGGTAGTCATGTGAACGTAAAAATATAAGAAAAAAAGTTTTTGACAAATGCAGAAAAATGTAATTATGCAAAATTGAGATATTAAAATGTAATTATGCAAAACTTGAGGGACTAAAATGTAATTATGGTTAATTTTGAGGGACCAAAATGTAATTATGGTAAATTTGAGGGACTAGATACTTTAAGTTTAATTATATTTATTAATAATTACTAATTAAATTTATTCAATTTAATTACAAAAATTAAAATATTCATAATAGTAATTAATTTTATTTCATTAAATATATAATATTAAATTAAATTATTCATAGTTCTTATTAATAATTAATATATTAATTAATTAATTAATATATTTAGTTGATAGTAAATCAAATTATAAAAAAGTAATCGAAAACAAAAATCACTTTTTTATAATTTTTAAAAACTAAAAAATTAAAAATAGAAAAAACTCAAACAAACATATTTTTTTAATTGAGCTTTAAAATAAAAACAGAATATTACAAAAAAAAAGTGAAACCAACAACCTTAAGCCATCAATTACAAAGGAAAAAGAAATGAAAATACCTTTAAGTAAAATATAAAATTGAGCTTTTCATGGGTGATCGAGTTGGTAGAATAGAGGGATATGAAACTAAAAGGTTTTGTGTTCGATTCTCCCTATTTATACTTTCTCAATTGAGCTTATCATATAAGGCTTACTTAGTGTGAAGTACCTATTGTGCATCCAAACAGTAGCGGCTGCGGATTCTTTTGTTTAAAAAAAAGAACAAATTTAAAAAACAAAATCTATTAAAGAATAATATGGTCAAAATTAAAAATACCAATAAAAAAAGAGTAAACATCGTTGACAATGCATTAATATTTATGAAATTGACTAACGAGATTGAATTTGTTGTTGGAATTGTATCACTTAATTAAAATCTCACTGAATTGTAGAATCTTGAAAACTCTGATAGTACATAGTCTCACTAGTTTTCTATAAACCCATGTAGAATGGAATATGCAAGGATGAGAGGAAGGGCAAAATTGAGTAATGAGATGGATTACTTGTTTGCTCATAATTGGCATTCCTCGTTAGTTTATGTATTTCGTAAAAATAATTAATGTGTTGATTTTTTTGGCTCGACTAAGGTCGTTGAATTCTCAGCATCTAATTATTTGGGATAATCCGATTTTCATAATGATCAGTGTTCAATTGTCTTTTTAAGGCATTAGCCGTAGGTTCTTCGTATTCATATCCTTTTCATCCAAAAAACAAAATCTTAATAAAAAATTTTAACATACTAAAATATGAAGAAATGATATCTCAAAAAAAAGCATTTGTGTACTTATAATTTATATTAAACCTTGTACTTTGCTTGGGCAGATTAACTTGTTTGATTTTAAATTTGTTATTTTTTAATATTAATAAATGTTATAATTTAATTTAAATTTCGGTACAAATCTTAATAATTTAAAATATAACTTCAACCTAATATTTAAAATTTGTCCATTTACCTATAAATTACACTCCCATCAGCCTGATTATTGAAATTATGATGACCGTTAAATTACACAACATAGTTTCATAAGTTCAGATGACCTGTCGTTACCAAATGGCTTATGGTTTCCTATAAAATAGACCAAATCACAATTTACATAGTAATCAACGAACATTGTAATCCGTATCAAACGGTCATTCCTTCCACTGGCTTCTTGTCCTGTCCACGTCTTAATTTAACTGCATACACTTTTCAGAAACCCTTTGACGCTGTCACATGTTCCAAAAGACCAAAACCTTTCGGTCCCACTCCAACAACTTCTCTTTTCTTTCGTCAACTTCACACACACACACACACATATACGTTTATATATATCTCTAAATAGTCAGTTTTTATTAACTAAAGACCGCTTAATTTCATTTCTGTTTTTTTAATAATTATTTTTAGTTTCTATTTTTTATTTTTAGTTTCTATTTAAAAATAAAAAATAAAACCTGTTTAGTTGAGATTTGTAATATAAAAATTGAAAACAAAAACCGTTTGTTTGAGATTTCTAATAAAAAACTGAAAATAAAAATAGTAGATTTTTTTTGAAGGAATTTCTCTAAGAGGCCAATTGACTATTTGATTATTATTTTTTTATTTTTTTGAAAGTGCTTCATATAGTAAACTGTTTGGAAACATAAAAATAAAAAGTACTTTTAATTTTATCTATATTTTATTTTATAATAAAAATTATATATATATATATTATTTAAAGTATATTAAACAATATGTAAATTACAATATATT
>JANZLD010000006.1:75164315-75188149 GCA_026413575.1 Erythroxylum carthagenense
ATAGAAATATAACCCCGTAAATAACTCTTCATGTGAAATGACTCCCCCAAATTAAATTGATATGAAGTATGATTTTGACCTAAAACCAATCACTAGATACCAAAGGAATAAAATCTTAATGGGGCACATGACATGAGAAGTTGCATCCATTAACAGTGAAAGTGTTTTACAATATAATAACAAAAAGCTCATGAGAAGTTGCATCCATTAACAGTGAAAGTGTTTTACAATATAATGACAAAAAGCTCATGAGCTTTCTCACACTAGAACGTGAATGATATGAAGAACCCAACCCTTTGCTTCCATTTCAAGGTCTCTAAAAAGCAAAAGCTTACACCTTCCAACTCTCATGCGCCCAACTGCTTCCCATCTCTCATTATTTGAAAAGTACAGACATTCATCCCAACAAGAAATATAGGTAACCTGATTTTAATAGTTTATATTTTAACTTCTTCTGCAAGTTTATAAAAGTTGCAAAAGCAGATTACTTGAAATGTTGGAACCAATGTTTAAAAAAGTGAACCGGTTCAACCGGTTTAATAGTAAAAATTTTAAATTGATCAATTTTTTACTTTATTTTTAATTTTTTAATTTATTTTTTTAGATAATTTTTATTAAAATTCGATCAATATATTAATTAATTAGTCAAATTTTATAAATTAATCAAATTTTATAAACTAACTAAATAAAAAAATTGATTTACAACCTTCTTTTTTAATTATACTTTAAAGTTTTCTGAACATAAGGACATTTTTTGGTAATTTTTAAAATTATGCAATTTTATTTAATTTTAAACTAATTTTATAACGATTTAATATCGATTGAATCTTTTAAACTTTAAACTTTCTATCTGATCGATTTGGTTAAAAATTGAATATAAGAGTAAGGCTGCATAGTGTATACTATCAGATCTCCCCAACTTTCACTTTATTGTGAGATTTCTGACTGGATGTAATGATGATGATCATTTGTAATTGACATTGATGCTCAATATTTTTTTATTATTGTTTTTATTGAGTAAAAGGGTTTGTGAAAATAATAACAATAATTAACAAAAAAGGACCACCCATATGTAACTTTATACTTTAATTGAGTATATTCATCCCAATGTCAGGACAGAGCAAGGACTGCCCGTATGAGCAATTCCTTTAGACGTGAGTCACTCTGTGAAATCTTTGGACAACTCAAATTGGAAATCAGAATTTGGTCTTAGGACAACTTGTACATGCCCATCAAGAAAGGTTCTGCCAATACTATTTCATGTACATAAGAACTTCTAGTCCGGACTGGACTTGCCTTTTGGTATGTACCAAATCAGCTTTAAGAATTCTTTACATGTTGTTGGGGATGTGAATGTACTTCATACCTTTTAGTATTCTTAAATTAAAGGGTACAAGGTATCGGTGGATTTGACTAATTAGTTTTAATAGCTAAAACTATTATATTTTTTGATATTTAATTTTAAAATTCTTAATTTTTATTAAAATTTATCGACATAATATAAATAATATATGTAAAATGTGTCGGTTTAATTTAAATTAATTAAAATTGAGTCAAATCATTGATTTAAAATAATTATAATAAATTATTAATAAGAGTAAGATTTAATAAATTCAAATCAGATTTAAAAGTATATTTTGTTGTAATTTTTTAACGAAAGTTTGTGACATAATTTTTTTAAAACTTGAAAGTCATAATAATTTTAAAAAATCAATTGTTAATTTATTGAAAACAAAAGAATCCGTGGTCGTTACCTTTTGGATGCGGATTGGATAAACATCCAGATCGATTCAATAGCCTGCAAATTAGGCTAATCGAGTATTCCGCACTAGGCAAATTCTGTATGATAGGCTCGATCGAGAGAGCATAAGGAGGAGGAATCAAACACATGACTTTTTGACCTCATACTCCTTTACTCTACTAACTCGAACACCTCTTAGTCTTAACAAATCAAATTAATTAAACTAAATAGGGGTACTGTCTCTTTTACCAGGGAAAATAAAAAAGAACCTTGTAAAGGTGACTTTTCCAAAGAACATGGCTTGTTTCACCTATTCAGGATACAAAGTATATGCAAAATGTGGGGAGCCTATTTGACAGACACTAGTGAAGAAACAAAAGAAGACAAAGTTTGATAGCGGTTCTTCTGAGGGAAATGTGGGCAGCCTGCTTAGCCTTTGATTGTTCCCAATTCTCCAAGTTTCTCTTTTTTCCTTTTGCAATATGTCATCCATATGAGCTGAGTCAGCTCATTAACGCCAAGCCACTTTCATGTCCTTGTGTCTCTCATCTATCTCTTTCAACACCATTTTCAGGCCTGCAAGAGAAAAGCAAACCCCTGTAATCATAATAAAAAAGCAAGCCTAGCTATACTATAGAGGTCATTTATTTAGTGGCCCAAGTCATCCACTAAGCAGCAGCAGTTGAAACAGGTCTTTTGTCTCCAACTCCAAGCGCCATTTCTTGGATCTCTAATCAATGTACTTCTCTCAAACATGGAAGGCCGTATCAATGGCTCTGTTAATGGTGTGTGTTTCAATGGTGGTAGAGTGTTCCACGTACCATTCTGGAAAAATTAGAAGGCTTCCTGGGCAACCCCGTGTGACTTTTCAACATTTCTCGGGCTACGTTACAGTGGATGATAAGAAGCATAGAGCTCTTTTCTATTACTTCGTTGAAGCACAACAAGATCCAGCCTCAAAGCCTTTGGTTCTCTGGTTGAATGGAGGTATGAAAAGCTTCGAACTTTATCACATTCAAGGCTTTTAAATTGATTCAAAAATTATGTCAAATTTGGTAGGGGAGAACCTAAGAGGCTAAACCATTTAATGATCGTTTTAAAGCTTATATATTGATTTGCAGGGCCTGGCTGTTCTTCTCTGGGAGTAGGGGCTTTCTCTGAAAACGGACCTTTCAGACCGAAAGAAAAGGCTTTGGTTAGAAATGAGTATAGTTGGAACAGAGGTACAAAGAATGGTTTACTTACCTTGTTAATGCGGTTGTAAATTTTGGCGTCTAATGGCATTTTCACGTTGATCAATAATGCAGAAGCAAATATGCTATATTTGGAGACACCAGTTGGTGTAGGATTTTCCTATGCTGTTGATAGCTCCTCCTATGTGGCTGTAGATGATGAGGCAACAGGTATAATCAATCAAATTCAGATCTTCATTCGTCTTCTTCTAAGAAACAGTGTCCTTGAGTGGGTAAAATCTTAAAAAAAAGAAGAAGAAAAGGTTTGCTCCTTTATCAAGTTACAGTTTGCTGAGTACTAATTGATCTGCACAGACTTAAAAAGGTTAAAGATAAAACACTACTTTTGTCCCCTCCAACTCATTATTATCTCGACAGGAAAAGTAAAGTATGTGGGGTATCTCTGGAAACGAAGCAATTGTTTCATGCTGCGGTATTATGGTGACCTTAACCTCAGATATATCATATCCACAGTAATTTTACTTAGATGGGTTGCTTTCAGAATAGAAGCTTGTTATCCCAATTGAGTGGCTAAATCATTGAGTTTATTTTCTAAAGTGTTCTTAATCTAACGTTTATCTGCCTGCAGAAATGGGAACTTTGGCCTTTTGAATTCTGTGTCTTCTAAAGCTGTCTTGGTTTTCTTTTCTTAAGCCAGGGACAACCTGGCATTCTTCAAAGGCTGGTTCGACAAATTCCCTCAGTATAAGGAAAGGGATTTATTCATAGCGGGAGAAAGTTATGCAGGTAGAAGAAGAAGTCCTAAATGAATTGCTGTCATATAAAGGAAAATCATAGTTATAGCTTCATTTTGTCCTGTATATCCCAGGTCACTACATTCCTCAACTTGCAAAACTTATGATGGACACGAATCAAAAGGAGAAGATATTCAATTTGAAAGGAATTGCAGTAAGAACTACTTCATTAACTTGAATTATACGGAATTTGGATCTGGAAACTTGTTCTGAGTTGAAACAAATTGGAAAATGCCTGCGTTTGATTTTCTATGCAATTCTGCAAGAACATTTGACTAATGTATACTTCTCTTCTTTCAGCTGGGCAATCCTGTTTTAGAATTTGCCACAGACTTCAATTCAAGAGCGGAATACTTCTGGTCTCATGGATTAATATCAGATTCAACATACAGATTGTTCACTTCAGCTTGTAACTACTCGAGATATGTGAGTGAATATTACAGAGATTCTCTTTCACCTATTTGTTCACGGGTTATGAGCCAAGTTAACAAAGAAACGAGTCGGTTTATCGACAAGTACGATGTTACCCTCGATGTTTGTATTTCATCAGTGCTGTCTCAGTCAAAGATCTTAAGTCCACAGGCAAGTGTTCCCCGCAAGAAATTCCCCTTCACCTTTGTGGTTCACATTCTTGTTAGGTGAGCCTGATTACATTTTCTTATTGATCTTATATCAGAAGCAACAGTCCAGCAAGATAGATGTGTGTGTGGAAGATGAAATTGTCAATTATTTGAACAGGAAGGATGTTCAAAAGGCTCTAGGTGCTAGACTAGTTGGAGTTCGCAGATGGGAAGTTTGCAGCTAGTAATTCTCTTTTCTAACAACTGAGATGAGGAAATGAACACCAAATTTTATCAGCATAACCAGTGTATTTAGTGCTACGTTAAAATTTCTGTTTACTTTCTTGATCACAGCATTCTGGACTATGAGGTGCTCAACCTTGAGACACCAACAATCTCTATTGTTGGATCACTTATTAAGGCTGGGATTCCTGTATTGGTTTATAGGTAAATTCAGGAAACGTACTTGTATAGTTCAATAAGATTACTCAGGTGTTGCAATTCGTAACATGATGAACCATACAGCGGAGATCAAGATTCTGTCATCCCATTGACTGGTAGCCGAACACTTGTACATAAACTGGCTAAGGAGTTGGGATTGAATACAAGTGTACCTTACAGAACCTGGTTCAACGGAAAACAGGTAGATTCTTGTAAAGGGTCCATGAATGGAGGATTTATATCAGAAACTAATTTACTGCTCTTATTCAGGTTGGCGGGTGGACTCAAGTTTATGGCAACATCCTGTCATTTGCTACCATCAGAGGTGCTTCTCATGAAGCTCCGTTCTCCCAGCCTGAGAGATCACTGATGCTGTTCAAATCTTTCCTGGAAGGCAAACATCTACCAGAAATGTTTTAGTGTATGCAGATATGTGGTCCTGAAATTGTGTGTACATATTGGATTGTCTATAGTTCTAAAACATTCTTTGCTTGTTGAAAGAGAAAGGAACCATTTTCTTGAAGGTCAATGCGGTCAAATGTAATGCCAGAAACTTCATAAGGTGTGTTGTGAGAGAAGAAAAATCAGTGCTTTCTTGTTGCCATCAACAATGGATCATAGCCCTTCTGCTTTTCTGCACCTCAATACAGTGTCTATATATTTTAGATCAAGGGAAAGGTATATAATCGATTTATCTTTCTCGAAGAATACAAATGCGAAGAGAAAGGCCTTCAGATTTTTAATGGACTTGCCAGAAAGAAATGGTTGGAGAGGATGCTCATAATTTTCTGTCATTTGTTACCAATTCTAGTACTTTTTAAGTGACACTGTTTCTTCCTGAATGGGGAACATATCATCAAGAAACTCGAAAAGAAGGTAGATATTAACAAAGGAAAGGGAGTTGTATGACTTTCAGAAGGGGCTAATCATTTTAAGTGCGAAATGAGAGTTATGACAGAAAAAGAATTTACTCGATTACTGAAAAAAAAGCGGCGGGATGAGTAAACAGACTTTTAACGCAAAATTTGAAGGCTTGTTGGTAAGTTTTATATTCTTTGTCCAAAACTATATCAATCTTTTAACATACTTCTAGCAATCAGAATGACTCGAGGAAAAACCAGTTCATAACCCTATATAACAATCAGCAATGTTAGCCCATCAATTAGATTGATTCAATCTGTTTGTTGTTTTAGGTGGGATGGAACCCAATATTAAGTTGATTGTTGATTTCATGCACAATCCAAACTAAAATATCAATTTTTTGAAGGTGATTTACACGGTTGCTCATTGCAGCAGCAAAAGTGTCTCCAGTGTCCTATGGCCTACTCCATCGCTGAGCATGACTGACAACCTGGCAGAAGAGAGTGTGAGTCATCATTGCACCAAAGCCAATCAAGCTTACACTTCTCCTCACTTTTGGTCTCAAAAAATGATTTTGCATGTAGTATACTTTGTTATTAATACACTCCATCTAGTTCTTACTCTGTACTTTTGTGGGTCTCTTTTAAACTTTTCCATTTAGCGGATCAACCGCCATGAACCAATACCTGGAAAAGCGGACACACTCTCCAAAATAAAGCAACTGTCCCATTTTCTTTCTCCAATTTTTGACTTGTATCCAGTATCACTACGCTTCTTCTAATCTTGAAAAACCATATCTTTATAAAGGAAACAACAGAAAAAAAAAAACAAAAAAAGAACATGGCCAAAGAGCAAAAGGATGACCCTCTTTTAACAATCATCAACAGCAGTACTGGTCGTCTCCAGGTCCAGGTAAATTCGCAATACAATAATCATCTTTACAGCCTTTTTTATGCTTCCCCACTTGAACAATCCCATCTCATTATTACCCCTATTTCTCTGTCGTTGCCATGCCAATTTCTGATGGAAAATCCCCCATAAAGGTTGTGTTAGGGTTTTGTAACCCGTCAGATTTGGTGCGCATTCTCATTGTAAAGATCCGTCTTCTGTTGTTGTTTATGAATGAATTCGTATGTGGGAATTGCAGGAGAAAGAAGAAGAGAGAGAGCTGGACCTGGGATGTGACGAACCTGACACCCCTTTACCACTTACAGTCACTTCTCGGGTAAAGTTTTCTTCTTTTCCGTTAAATCTCTAGGTTTCATCTTTATGTGTGTTTTACGAGTGTCAGAGAGAGTGTTGTGGAATCTGGCAATTTAGAGATTGATTATGCATGAAGTTTGTAATCTGACAATTAAACATTGATTATGCGTGTAATGTGCACATGATCTTGATCTTGGGAATATTGAAGTTGCAGTTATTGTATATGTTGGGGGACATTACATCGGGTCCAGCATATAGATTCACCCAATGGCTGGAGTTGGTACGTAAAAGAAGTGGGAGATACCGATCATCTGGATTCCCCCATCGCCCTCTGAGGCCTGACGATATGCCCTCCAGGTTCTCTGACCAACTTCCATTTTATCATTACATCTTCATAAAAATGGCTAGTTATTAAATGTTGATTATCTATAATGCTGTTGCTTCTATGAAAATGCCTGCACGTTCATCAGTTTAAGACAGTAGGGGTTAAGTTTTTGGATATATCCCATGCTCCTGCCAATTCTGGAGTTAGAGATGCCAAGTGTTGGGAGTTAAGATATGGGTTTTCAGAGAGAATACAAATAAAAAACTGGAAATTCTTGAAGGCTGGAAGTTTTACTCTGGTAAAAGTTTGACACATGTTCCCATTTATGTTTCTGCATGGATACTCAGATGGTCTGACTGTTGTCAGAAATAGTAGTACATGACCATGTAGAAATGAAATGATATCACTTTGTTTCTAAGTATGTGTCTGTTTGGTGGTGCTAGAACAATTGGTGTGCAAACCTTGTCCTAGAAATAAACAAAGGATAGTGTTGGAGAATTGTATGGTGGCAGGTTCTTATGATTTGCTCCATTTAAGGTGCTTGAAGTGCTCAGCTGTTTACATTTCTCTTCCTACCATTATTTCCTTGCAGTGATGGAGAATTAGTTACTGATTCAAAAAGTGATCCACATCCTGAGCAAGCTCCAGAGATCAATTTGTGGGAAAGGCTTGGTAAAGCTGCTACTCTGGACATTGAGTCGAACTCTTTTTCCTGGGACATGCTTTCTTCTCTCCACCACACCGAACATAGTAGCAGCACTGATCAGTCTGAGGATGACATGAACAAAGCCCTTGAGGTATATGATCTGAAAATATCAAACTGTTAATTGTGCCACGTTTTCTATCCCTATGAAGTTGTTATTGAGGTACAACACTATAGAATGAATTGCTAAAATTTCAATCATTTGCAATCTGTTCTACTGCCTCAAGTTCTCTTCAGTTAAGTGTAGGTGACTGTAAATTCTGGGGGGGTTGTCTTCTTTGCCTTGTTCAACCAACCTGGAAGTGATGATACTAATCCTAAGGAATCAGTAGCTGTCATAAAGTTTTCATCTTCAAGGATGGCTACACAATCAGAACGTCTTGGCTATGAATTTGCAAAGTGGTTGGGTGTGCAAAGTCCACAGGTTACAATGTTAATTTCAGTAGTAGTGTGTCCACTGTACTTACTCATCTTTTAGAAGTTAGATCTTTGATGATTTGTTTGTGGATTGCAGGCTAGGGTCATTCATAATAGCAGCACGGAGTGGCTTCAGATCAAAGAAGCTGCAGAGAAAGCACGTGATGTAGCTATCTCTGAAGGAGATGAAGTTGGTGAAGTGACATGTTCAGAACTGTTGGAAGCTCTTGAACTTAGTAAATGCCTTTTCTTGATGAGGTAAAATTGGAAATGAGCCTTAGAATTTGGAGTTACAAAGTGCCTGCTCCTTTCATTATGAAAGAACAAGTCTCTTATGATTACCTTTTTTGTTGAGAATGTGTGCATGTCTCTGTTTCCCTTTCCTCTCTTCTGGGTGAGGGGTGTTGACAGAGGTCAGGTTAAATGCTCTTTTAGTCATTATGCCGGAGTGTATAATGTTAAAACTTAAAGTTTGAATGGAAAAATTAATTGGTATTCATACAGATTTCTTGGTTCAATTTCTTAATCTTCTTAACACATTTCATGAGCTACTTGTATTATTTGTTCTATTTGTTCAAGTGTTTGAAGGTCCATTTATTCTGTTCTTGCAGTTATGTTCATGGTTCCCCTTTATTGGAAAATCCAATCGCATTTGAGTCACATGAAACTGCAGAAAGAATTGCAGCAGCACTTGGTAGGGTCTTGGTGCTGGATCTTGTCATCAGAAATGAAGATAGATTTGCTTGCCGTGACCTTAGATGGCGTGGAAATCCAGCAAATTTACTGTTGGCTGAAAAAGTGATCTCAACTAATGTCAATGCGCTGGAAGATGCTTTCAGTTCTGCAATTAAGCGATACAGACCAAGGGTAATTAGAGCTCTCCAAAAGGAAAGAAGGGCTGCCTCAGTGGATAGCAGGTTGAACTGTCATAACCCTGGATTGGTATCCCAAAGGTCTGATCTTTCTGACATCACAGAATCCCCACTAAGTGAGAAAAGCATAAGCTCATTATCAGATGAATCACTGTCATCTTATACACATAATTCTCACATTGTGGCCATTGACTCTTGTGTTCCTCGCCGGCCTCCCGCTGGAAAACGTGCAAATGACCAGGCAAACTATCCTAAATTGGTTGAGTTGCTTTTTAACTGCCCTGATTACTCGTCTAAGTTATTATATGAAATAACAGGAGGAAAATTAGGAGCCCCTCAAGTAGAAAATAGTGACACAACTAGTACCTGGTCAGTAGATATGATTGCAGTTGTTCAGGAATTTCGTAATGGGTTTCGCGCTGCTCTCAGGGATCTCCAAGGTTTCCATATATTCCTTCTCACACTTCACCAAAAACTGGATGGCTTATTACGAGCATTTTTGAATATCACAAACAAATCAGCATCTGGTGATTTTGACAAAGATGATCTTATGGTTCCCGACTCACCTCTGCATGGGGTTGTTAGTTGTCCTTCTCCACAGAGTAAAGACCGGTTCCTTAATGAAAATAATTTGGATTTAAGTGACTCAGAGTTGCATCGAACAGCTCCAAGGCCATCACCCTCAGGGAATAAAGATAACTCAGAATTCAGTTCTCCCATGTCAAGGGAAAACTGGCATGGGAAGTCCTCCAAGGGGAGTGGGGAGCCTATTCGTAGCCTGCGATTGACAACAAAGCTTCGTGACATCCATAAATTTGCCAAGGTTGGTATATTAAAGATGTTTCATCTTTTTATCTTACACTTGATATGTTAAAGGAGATGGGTCATGGCACATGTAATTTAGTAGTCTGACTATTCGGACTTTGGTTAATAACTAATATGAAATATGTGTCATGAGATGATAAATTCAGAGGCAGTTCTACCCTTTCTGGCATTTTTTCATCCAAAGTTTTTTCATGAGACTCAAATCTACATTTTTGCCAGAAGCATCAATTAACAGCATGCCTGTGGTGGCCTTTAGGAATAATAAGCGTCATGTTCAACAGCTTAATTTTTTAACCTGATAAATATTTTACTGTCTTGGTGTCTTATTGATGTGTTTTTTCTCTTAATTGTGCACAGATTGATTCAGAATCAAACAAGGAATTGGAACAATGGAATGAAATGCTAAGGAATGATGTCATTAAACTCTGTCAAGAGAACAATTTCAATACAGGATTTTTTGAAGGCAATGATAATACCTGTGTTGTTGATGCTTATGAGTTGAAGGTAATGCATCCATTGGGACCCGGATAACATGCCGATGAAATAGAACTCTTTGTACTTATTTCAGTCAAAAAAAAGATACTCCTTACGTAAGTTAAATCCGTTTTGAATTTCCATTTCATTGTAACTTGCAGGTCAGACTTGAGCACATACTTGAAAGGATATCATTGATTTCTGACGCTGGAAATACAGAGAGACCATCGTCAATCACAAATAGCTTGTTCATTGGGGGAGCCCTGGCTGCCAGATCTGTTTACACCTTACAACATCTGGGTATCACTCATATATTATGCTTATGTGCCAATGAAATCGGACAGTCTGATACTCAGTACCCTGACTTATTTGAATACAAAAATTACTCAGTAAGTGCTTTTATTTCCTCTCTTCATCATTATAGTGTCCAACCGTCTAGGAAATATATTTTCTCATTTGCAGATTGAGAACCGAAATAATCTTGTAAGAGACATTTGACTATATCTTACGTGTTGTGGTTTTCCAAATCCTTCTTTAATATTTATATCAATAATAGTATCTGCTTCATTTTGACAGATATATGATAACGAAGATTCTAATATTAGCAGCATCTTTGAAGAAGCTTCTGATTTCATTGATCATGTTGAGTCAAAAGGCGGGAGGGTACTTGTTCATTGCTTCGAAGGCAGAAGTAGAAGTGCGACGTTAGTGATTGCTTCTCTGATGCTCAGGAAGTAAGTGAATGAAACAGTTTACTTGGCTAGAGAAAATGACACTCTTTATGGCACAGGTGCCAATATTCTTTAAAACATGAAACCTAGAATACAGTTGATGCCTAACTATACCATTGGTCTGCCCACTGAGCCCTTGTTGATGATGCAGGAATTTCACTTTATTACAGGCATGGAACACCCTGAGAAGAGTTCATCGCCGAGCTCAGCCTAATGATGGCTTTGCTAAAGCATTACTGGATCTTGACCGAAAGTTGCACGGGAAGGTATCCATGGAGTGGCAGCAGCGGAAACCGATGATGAAAGTCTGTCCCATCTGTGGAAATAATGCTGGCCTGAGCAGCAGTTCACTTAAGCTTCACCTGCAGAAATCCCACAAGAAGCTCTCATCGGGAAGTGTAGATAGTGCCATGACAATGGAAATACAAAAGGCTTTGGAAGCACTAAAGATGACCCGGAGTGGGAGCGTCAGTGCCGCTCAGAGGCAAACCCACTCAGATACCGAAGAATTGTGATGTTTGAACCGTCCATTTTGCACTTTGCACCAAAACGTCGACAATGAGTTGAGCTTGATGTCGTCTAAAATCATAGTTAGAATGTCAAATCCAGATCATTCAGGCAACATGCACTGGACATTACATGTTTTTACAACAGTTATAGATTTAAAGCAAAATATGACTTGGAACAAGTTTTGTCTGATCATCCAGTGCTCAAAAAGTCAGTTGCCACACTTCTGCGTAACTTAATTGTCTCGAGATAGGAATGTCATACTTGGCTACTGCCCTACACAATGGCCTACACACTCATACAATGGTTAAGTATCAGATGAAGGAACTAAATTCACTGACAGAAACCAGAGCATAATCGCATACATCGAACCTAAGAAAAGTAAAATCGTAAAGAAGTTTCTAAATTTAGTATGCAGATGTCCCTCCGGTGACAATATAAGTCTCTCAATAGAAGAATGACCAAAGTAGGCAAAAATCTTTATTTCCATCCTTCCACAAACCAAACCAGCTTTACCCTGAAAAGCTAACCCAAAGAGGACCCTACCACCTGCCACTTATGTAGTACAGAATACAACCTTGGAGCCACCAGCAACACAATTTTACTGCAAAGTTGTCCTTTGAAGCGAAAAGAATCTGACTCTATAACCCCCCTCTAAAATTAAATTCAAAGTACAAACAACATATGAGAAGTTATTCTTAGTAATGGAATCTGGTCTACACAATTGATAATGCATCTGGTAAACTCTCCGGAGCACCAGTACTACCATTGAGCACAATGACATTATTATCAGAATCCACGTCCACAATAACTGAATCACCCTCTTTGATTTCCCCTGCAAGCATTTTCTCTGCCATGCTGTCCTCCAGTAGTCTCATAATGGCCCTCCTCAAAGGCCTAGCACCATAGCTAGGATTATAACCTTCCTCAACTACCCTCTCTCTAAATTTCTCTGTTACTTGCAGCTCTATATCTTTACCCTTTAGCCTGTCAAGCACCTCCTTCAACATTATATCAGCTATCTCCTTTACCTCTAGCTTGGTGAGCTGACGGAACACAATCATCTCGTCTAGTCTATTTAAGAATTCTGGTCTGAAATACTGTTTTAATTCCTCAGTCACTAAGCTCTTAATCCGATTGTAACTGCTATCTTTCTCATCATATTCGAGGTCAAAACCTATACGGCGTCCTCCCTTTTCAATAACGCTACTTCCGACGTTTGAAGTCATAATAAGAAGAGTATTCTTGAAGTCCACAGTCCTACCCTTGCTGTCAGTCAACCTTCCATCTTCAAGAATTTGAAGCATCATGTTGAAGACATCAGGATGTGCCTTCTCAATCTCATCAAATAGTACCACAGTGTAGGGACGACGGCGAACAGCCTCAGTCAATTGACCCCCTTCAGTGTATCCAACATAGCCAGGAGGTGAACCAATAAGCTTGGAGACTGTGTGTCTTTCCATGAACTCGCTCATATCAAGCCTGATCATGGCTTCTTCAGAGCCAAAGTAGTAGGCAGCAAGTGATTTAGCCAATTCCGATTTACCCACACCAGTTGGACCCGAAAAAATGAAACTAGCAATTGGTCGATTGGGATTCTTCAGCCCAACTCGAGCCCTACGAATAGCTCGACTAATTGCCTTCACAGCCTCATCCTGCCCAATGACTCGCATGTGAAGTGTCTCTTCCATCTTAAGAAGGCGATCAGATTCATCAGTTGATACTTTCTCAACAAGAATGCCAGTCCATGATGACACAATATGTTGAATGTCTGATTCATTGACAACAGGACCTTCATCCCCTGCCTCAGACTCTGCTTTGCTCATTTCCTTGCCTTTCTCTGTGATAGCTGCTATTTGAGCTCTAAGATCCATCTCACGGTCTCTTAATTCTCCAGCCTGTTTAAGATTTTAATCATCGTATCCTAATTAAATGGATTATAAACCAAGATAAGGAAGATATATACAAGAGCAAACAACAAATGAATAACTCATGATAATCCCAATAAATGGGTCCTCATTGTCTTAAAACTAAAGTAAATTCTTAAAAAAATCTTAGCTTTTCATGGTCTCTTTTAAAGTAAATTTCGAAAACAATAGAAGACCCAAATAGATATTGAAAGCATAAAGGAGGGGCAATATCTGTCTTACCTTTTCAAAATCTTGGCTACGAACAGCTTCGTCCTTCTCCTTTGTGATCTGCCTAACCTCTTTCTCCAGCTCCCTAGCTTCCTCAGGAAACTACCACATCGAAATTGAAGTAGATAAACAACCAACGTTTTACCATCCTAACTGCAAGTGTATAAACAGAACACACCTGTGCATGTCGAAGGCGAACACGAGAACCAGCTTCATCAATCAAGTCAATCGCCTTGTCAGGCAGAAAACGATCACTGAATCAAGAATAGAAATATTCATTAGACAAGGTAATTTTTTAAACGGGAAACAGAAATTATTCTATTAGGCACCTCTCAAGGTCTATAACAAGATACTCATTCTTTCGATGCACAACTCTTCAAGAATCAATGATAACCCATGGGCCTTTTTTAACTTAAAAAACTAAGACAACTTGATTCAAGGAAAGTCTACGACCAACACAAGGAAAAATGAGAACCAAAAGCACATAGTTAGCATCCAACAAATCTTCATAGAGCAAAATACAACAGCACACTCCAAGCAGGATTTGCAGAAAATGAACTCCATGTAATTAGTTATCTTTCAGGAAAATAACAAGGGAAAGATAGGAGGGATCCAACTTTATTTGACACGCTCACACTATCAAAGCTATCAGAATCCAATAAACCATCAAATACTATGAGTAGAGACTTCAACTCAAATTGACACTTTAGAGCTATGCTACTTTGTGCTCACAGAATGCACTCTCCACGGTTAAATTATCAATGCAGACAGTCCAATCAGCTTATTATTTCAAAAATGGCCCTTCTTTCAGATAAAATAAAGAAGATTATTGTCCACAACTTCACTCAGCAACACCTGCTAATGCAGATGCATGGAAAGTAAAAATATCATTTCACATTAATTGAAGTGCAGCGACTAAAAAGTGAATTACAAAGAAACAATATATGGATCACAGACCTGATGTACTGGTATGACAACTGTGCCGCAGCTACTAGGGATTCATCCGTGTATTGAAGCTTGTGATGAATCTCATATCGCTCACGCAAACCCTTCAAAATCTGGATTGTTTCATCTACCGATGGTTCGGGTACTTTCACTGGCTGAAAACGTCTTTCTAGAGCTGGATCCTTTTCAATATGTTTCCTATACTCATCCAGTGTTGTAGCTCCAATACACTGCAGAATTTGAGAAGTATATCAAGTCAGCAAAAAGTTCAGACACGGGGAATCAAAAGGTAACAACTTGGCTTGACCACATACGTAACTTAGAAACTAGTATACCATTCCTTGTGCAAGTGAAACCATGAACTGTATCTATACAGCAAAAAAATGCTTGCAAGGAAATAAAGCACAAAGTTAATATGCAAAAAGTATACAATTCACCATATAGTAGACAACAATGTCCCAGTAGTAATCCCACTAAGATGCAGGGTCTAGGGAGGTCCAAAAATACACAGTCATATCCCTAACTAATAAAGAGATTGTTCTCTATAGACCCACAGGATGAATAGTAGACTCAAAGTGCCAACTAGAAGTTGTTTGGAGATCAACCACTATATGCAAGTGATTTAACACTTTACCTGCAATTCACCTCTGGCAAGAGCTGGTTTCAAGATATTAGCAGCATCAATTGCACCTTCTGCTGCTCCTGCTCCGATCAAGGTATGCACTTCATCAATAAAGAGAATGATTTCATCACTTTGTTTAATTTCCTCCATTAACTTCTTCAATCTTTCCTCAAACTCTCCACGATATTTAGTCCCAGCAACAAGAAGGCCCATATCCAGCGTAATAACCTATTGGACAAAGAAAAAAAGGAACACACATTTTCTAAACAAGTTTCTCCTAGTAACCACATTCAAAGGCAGTTACAAGTACCACTTTTGAGCAGACCTGGGACAGGGATGTCAATGATAAAACTTCAGAAGAATTGCATAGGTAGTTCTTTATCTATCTTAATTACCAAATATACTGACAACTAATTAACAATACAAAAAGTAAAGTAGTGACATAGAGGAAGAATGTTCAAAATCCACAAACAGTAAAGCATTATTCAGTTATGCTTCCCAAAATTAAGATAGGACAGTGTTTAGAGCTCAAATCCAAGCATGAAGGCTGGAAGTAGTTAAATATAACAGTCCTAGGGAGCAATATGCCAAAATCATATCACTTAAATGAACTAGCAGTTACCTTCTTTCGTTCAATTGTTTCAGGAACATCACCACTTGCAATGCGTTGAGCAAGCCCTTCTGCTATTGCTGTTTTCCCAACACCTGGTTCTCCAATAAGGCATGGATTATTTTTAGTACGACGGCCCAAGATTTGAACGACACGTTCTATTTGAGGCTGCCTTCCAACAACAGGATCAAGTTTACCCTAAAAGGAACACAAAACAGCTCAACAACAGTAATAAACAAACAAAGAACTAGAACATAAACTGCAATTGGAAAGACAAAACTGCATAGACAGTAATACCTCCTCTGCCAATTTAGTCAGATTGGTTCCATACTCTTCAAGTGTGGGCATCTTAGTATTATCTCTGATTCCAACAGTAGCAGGGATATTTTCTGTGCTCTCACCCACCATTCGGATAACCTTCTCACAACAATAAAATTTTTATTTTGGTTAGTTATGATATAACAAAAGAAAGCGCAAAAGTACATAAAAAACACTACATAAAACTCAAGAGATGCATAGCTTGCCTGTGTGCGAATGTTACTGGGGTCAGCACCTAAATTCTCTAGAACACGTGCTGCCACACCTTCACCTTCGCGAAGGAGCCCCAGAAGCAAGTGTTCAGATCCTATATAGTTATGACCTAACATTCAAGGAAATATAATTCCAGGTTATGGGAAGGACATAAATTGACAGAATGAGGATTTGATTCATTGTAGAACCCAGCACTGAAATTCCGGAGACAAACAACTGGAGCCACATTCTTCTAAACATTCTAGTAAACATTTGCTATTACAAGTTCCATGTCAAGAAATGATACGGGGGAAATTGGTAAGGGCCAAGAATTGTCACTACCTAGAATCACACACCAATAAAACTCTCCACAACTTTTGCTTTTTATGGAGCACAGGGGAATAGGAGATTCATCTGATTCTAAGTATAAACAATTTTTTTTACTGAGCTTTTGAGAGGCGAGTGCAAGACAAACAAACTGCGAGCATTAACTTACTCTAAGAAATCTACAATAATAGTTCCAGGATAAGAAATTAGAAAAAGTAGTAAAGGAAACAACAAGCAATTTACCAAGTTGGCGGGCTTCCTCCAATGATAGTTCCAGAACACGTTTTGCCCGTGGAGTGAATGGAATTTCCACAGCAACAAATCCACTGCCCCTCCCAATAATCTTCTCCACTTCTACACGTGCATCTTTAAGATTGATTCCCATGGACTTGAGAACCTTAGCAGCAATGCCAGTTCCTTCACCAATGAGACCTAATAGGATTTGCTCTGTGCCAACGAAATTGTGACCAAGTCTTCTTGCTTCCTCTTGGGCAAGCATGATTACTTTGATTGCTTTTTCAGTGAATCGTTCAAACATGGCCCTAGGAGCCAATCTTTTAGCTTTAATTTGCCTGGGAGAGATGGTAAAAGCAACCTTGGAAAAGAAACTTTGGTCAGGTCTTAATATTGTATCTATACAATTTGAACTATGCAACCCAGAGAAAGCTCCCAATCTCAATCTTGGTGTTCGTAAACTGTAGATCATTTGGACAGGGGTCTTTTTTAATGTTTCAGATTCTTGCGATTGTCCATGTCTTGTACGAGTAGCTAAAGCAGGGACATTAGTAGAGTGAACGAGAAGCTGAGCCATCTTATCCGCGAGAATAGACTGCACAATGCAACAGCATAGAGGCTGAAATCATGACAAGAATTGAAAGGGAGAAATACTGATTCTTGTGCTAGGAAAGCTAAAGAATTAGTCACCACCATAAGAGAAGAAAAATTATGAAAAATGCATTGAAAGACAAATACTGGTATCAATTACAAAATGAATGGCCAGAGTTTTGACAAATCCAACTCAAATTTAAAAGATTGACTCATTTCATTCATCAAACTCATATACAATAAGCAGAAGCAACAAATTTATACCATGAGAAACCCATGTAAATAAATCACACTCGGAGAACTCTGGTTGTGCAAAAACTTCCAGCTAGTTCATTTTGCAAAAACACAAAGCATAAATCCTCCGACACTGTATCTTGCTGTGTTAGTTAATAGATTGAAATAAGAAATTCAGAAGAGCAATCCAATCTCAGGGTAAACAGAACCAAACACTACGAGAACATCTTTCGTCAATTTCAACATAAAACACAGGCTTGTGATGCAAGGCATCTACAAAACTCCTAATAACATGTGCAAGTATTTTCTCTTTATAGATAACAAGTACATGACCCGTTTTGGAGTTATTCAACACAAGAATTTCGTTAACCAATCCAACAAAACCATGACCCAACAGCACCAACATGTGCAAATGTAACGAAAATTTGGCAGACTATAAAACCTACGACATTCGGACATGTAAAAGAAAGAAAAATGTTACAAAAGTTACCCAATGACAGAAACATGACCGAAGGGGGAGAAGATTTAAAAGTTAACTAGAAAATGTAACGATACCCAGATAAGTTAAAAGAGGAAAATTCACTAACGTTACCCTACAGCTTCACCATGCTTGAATGTAAAGAGAATTAGCTCAACCTCAGAAATGTAAACATACCCAGAAAAATTAAAGTAAAAACGCATGAAAAAGACTCGAACTTTATGCAATTAAACATACATTGAACATATTCAAGAAGCTCAGTTCACAAATTTTCCAATCCAATGACTTACAAGTAAACTAAAACTCTACCTGGGCATAATGACAAAATCAAGAACCCTAAAAGTTGGAAGTAGTCAGACACAAAACAAAATTAAAAAATAAAAGGATACATACCCAGCTCCAACAAAATGCCAAACAAACGAACTAAATTACTAAACTCACCTAAATATACTAAACAGATAAGAATCAACAGAGAGAATGTTGAAGACCTCCTTTTACGGTCGGATGAGAGGAAAGATTGGATGTGTAGGAGACAAAAGGCTGTGTTTTCTTTCTTTTGCCCTTCTCTGTTTTTTTTATCTCACAGCGTTCAGTTAGAATAGTACATTTGCAATTCTTAATCAATGATGCTAGACCCCCCAATGACCCTACCTTTGGTATCAATTGGAGATTTTGACCGGGTGCACGTACTTTTGACCTTACATGATATAGTAGTGTACATCTTTTCTTTTTCTCATTTTTATTTTTATTTTATTTTATTTTTTCTTTTTTATTATTCAAAAACAATATCATTATTAGTTAAAAATAAGATTATATACAATTAAAAATCTCCAAACTCTAGGTCTCAACAAAATTTCTATTAGATATTGTTATTGTTATACGATGCAATAGTGTACAATTCTTTACTAAACTTTCTTGATATTTTTGTTTTGTTACGTAAATTTGTATTTAATAAAATATTAAGGTAATAATATTAAATGTAATTTTGGATTTTAAAAATTTTTAGGTAAAATTGTAATTTAAGAAAATTCTTAGGTAAATATTTATAATTAGCAAGTTTGAGGTTACCTATTAAGGCAAATATGTATTTTAAGAAAATTTTGAGGTGATAATATTAAGGTAATTTTTAAGAAAATTTTGAGATAATAATGTTTAGGTAAATTTGTATTTTTAAGAAAATTTTTGAGGTGATAATATAATATTAGGATAGAGATAAATTTGATTAAGGAATTGGAATTTGGTAGAGAAACTTGAACAAAAAAAAAGATTCGATCTCTTATTTCAGTTATGATGTTTATATCATATTTCGTTAAATCTCATCCACATATTTATATAAATTTTACGTAACTATATGAATAAAATTTAATACAGAATAATTAGAACGTAGGATTTGCGTTAAGAAGTAGGCTCTCTTATTGCCTTAAGCTATTAAAAATATCTATTGAGAATTGGCCGACGGCCGGGCCGGTTCTCGTGGCTTTTACACCAATTTACATTAGGATCGATGATTTTCACCTTATGTAGGGTTGGCATCTCATAAAATTAATAAGGAAAAATCAAAAATTATCAAACCAAATCAGCTTGATCAGTTTAATAATAAAAATCTTAATCAACTAATTTTTTTATTTTATTTTTAATTTTGTGGTTAAATTTAGTTTAATATTTTTGTTATAAAAAATCGATCAATTTATTAATTAATCAATCAATTTTTATAAAATAATCAATTTTTTATAAACAAAAATAAACTAATTAATTTTTATTTAATAGTATATTTTGTACTTGAACTTTAAATTTTTTAACAAATAAGAATGATTTTTAATTATTTTTTAAATTTATTCAATTTTTAATCGATTTTATGATGATCTAATACCGGTATAATCTTTTAAAGCTTAAATTTTTTATCTTATCGGTTTAACTTCCGATTCAATTTTTTAAATATTTGTAAAAATTGAGTTAATTAAATTTTTGAAGGAAAACTTAAAATTTGAGGTAAGTTAATATTATTCTATAAATATATTTTATTTTATTTTATTTTTAAAAATTATGGTTTGAATTTGATATGATTTATTAATAATTTTAATCTCATATCAATCACTTTAAATTGATTTAAATTTTTATTAATTATTTTTTAATTTAAAATAAAAATTATTTTTGAGGTGATAATACCAAAAAATTTTGAAGGCTTAGAGAAAATTTAAGATTTGTATGAATCAATTTTATAAAATTTAAAATATAAACCTAAAAATTAACATAATTTATGAAATTTTAATATTTTTCATGAATTTTATTTTTTAATTGAAGGCGAACAAAATTTTAATTCTAGGAGATGCTTAAAGATAATTCAAATTTCCAAGTTCAAATTATATCCATTGTTAAAGTAATCAAGGTGCTATATATGGGCCCAAAACTAATGCTAGGCCCTCTAACTACTATCATCTGCCCAGTCCATAAGGATTCTTTTTGTTGATATGAGCCTGCATGCATTAGCATTTAGCATACACAACCCATTAAAATCACAAATAAAATTATCATATACATGTACTCAAAAGTTTAAAGATACTAATGTCTTTGATTTCATAAGTTTATCAAGTAAAGGGTTAAATACATTAGGATTATTTGTGATTTAATTTTTTTAATTCCATGAAAAATTATATAGTTATTTCAATATATCTCATTTCATGTTTCATTAGTTATTTATTCTATTTCAAATAGCTTAGTATTAGAAATTTTAGTTTTTAATACGATAATTTTGAAGTTAAGAATAGATGAAAGAAAATAAAAATATGATAAAAAAGCGTTGTTTGATAACTAAAAAATATCATAAAATAAATAATAAGCTTCAAAACGTAAAAATTGAAACAAAAATAGTCATATCACAAAAAGATCTAGTAATATAATTGACCCTCGGACAATTAATTTTATAACAGACAATTTATTATATACTCTTTAAAAATTCATTTAATCCATATGTAAAAAGTAATTGTTGTTAAAACATGCCAAAAAGAATTATTTGATGATTAAACAACACTTAAACAATATTATAAGGATAGCAGGATCTGATGAGCTATCCCTATAAGTGATGAAGAGTATGAGGAGAAGAGGGTCTCATTTGGTTAACTAAGTTTTGTAATGTGATCTTCAAGTCTCTCAAAATGTTAGATGAGTGAAGACTTTGTACACTAATTCTTTTATACAATCAAAAAGGGAACATTTAAAGATGTAACAACTATAGAGACATCAAATTACTCAGACACACCATGAAGTTATAAAAGTAATTAAGAAGAGAATGAAAAAAGATGCACCAGATCAATTTGGTTTTATGTCAAGAAGGTACACGACAAAAGTTGGACACATTCTTAGAAGATTAATAGAATATTACAAGGAAAGACAACGGGACTTACATATGATTTTTATTAACTTAGAGAAGACTCATAACAAGATACATGGGGAAGTTATGAAAAGTATTTATAAGTTAAAGGAGTTAATCTGACGTATATACTGGATATTAGGGATATGCATGAAAGTATTAAGACTAAAGTAAAGACGACATGGGGAGATATAATGCATTACTTTATCGATATCGAGATGCACCAAGGATTCTTATTGAGCCTCTTCTTGTTTGCAGTAATAATGGATGAGCTCATCAAAAATATCAAAGGGAACGTTTTGTGATATATGTTGTTAGCTGATGCTATTGTTTTAATGAATGAAACTAAAGAGAATGTCAATGTCAAGTTAAAACTTTGGAGGGATACGTTAGATTGAAGGATTTTAAATTAAGCAAGACTAAGATGAATATTTATAATGTAATTTTTCAGGCCATATGATGTCATCTAATGTGGAGATAAAAATTAGTTATATAATCATATAACATAAATATTGTTTTCAGTATCTTAAATGCATCATCCAAAGTAATGGGAAGACATATGAACATATAGTTCACATATCAAATTATGGTGACTTAAATAGAGGAGTGTAATAGAAATTTAATTCGAAAAAAATATCAATCAAGCTAAAAGGTAAATTCTACAATTTAATAATTAGGTCGATCATACTCTATGAGGTAGAATATTGACCCATTAAACAAGTGCATATTCATAAGTTAATAATGATGGATATAAAAATGCTATATTGGATGCGTAATCTCGTAAGAAGATATAAGGTCAAAATTATAGTGGCAATAGATTAATTGAGAGTGGCTAACATTGAGAGATAAGACTTAAGTGGTTTGAGTATATTAAGAGGAGACATTCCATTGTCCTAGTGTGAGGATGCAAGCAAAGAATTAAATTTCATACTATACATGCTAGTACCAATCGAAAGGAACCGTATCAACCAAAAAATTGTACAAAATACTAACGTTCAATACCAGCTATAGCATTTTCATCTGGTATTGATCGATACTAGTCGGTATTTGAAATACTGGCCAAAATTGACCGATACTGTGATATTTAAAATCTTTAGGGACTTATTTGCAAAAAAAAACTAAGATAGACCCTCTCATTTATGTCGAAGCTGCTCTCTCTCTTTCCTCTCTACCCAGCCCTGAAAAGGATGAAATATCTATATATTTTTGTATTGATTTCATGATTCAAATACATGTACATGGAGACCTTAATATATACAGATGTTTACAATACGATCTGACAGCTCATACATATGGAATAAAAAATTGTTACAACAGAATTTGTTATAGTCATTTCTGTCTTCTATAATCTTTCTAACTACGCTCTCCTAGGTGTGGGTACATAATAGACTTTGATGGTCCTCATTTTACTAGACTCACGTGTTGTGTCGTTAGGCTTGAACTAATATTAGTTTATGTAAGTCCATTTCCTTGCACACCCAAATTACTTTGTAAACTTCTTCTCGTAACATCCCCACTCAAGCTTAACATAGGATTCTAAACTAGATTGAGTTTGGAGATGAGATGGTGGAGTTGAGCAGCTGTCATGGGTTTAGTTAATAGGTCGGCTAGCTGATCGGTGGAGCTCACGTATTTCACTTTTAGGGTTTAATCAGAGATTTTATCTCTAATAAAGTGCACATCCACCTCGATGCGTTTGGTACGAGAGTGAAAAACGAGGTTCTGTGAGAGAGATCGAGCTCCGTTGTTGTCACCCCGTAGAACTGGTTTGTGAGGTATAGGAAAGCCGAGCTCAGATAGAAGTGAAAGAAGCCATATTAGCTCAGTGGAGATTTGGGAGAGAGCCCTATATTCAGCTTCAGTACTTGTTCGAGCCACGACTTGCTGCTTTTTAGAGTTCCAGTACACCAGATTTCCCTCTAGGAAGACATAACCACCGGATGTGAAGTTCCAATATAGCTCCCCCTTACCGTAGGGTACGCACTAGGACGCCCGTAGGTCGTTTCGATACATAACCCACGATAAGGGTGCACTACGAGCAAACCCAACTATATTCCCTCGCATGGCATCAATATAAAATCACTAATCTTTGAAACCAAAATACTTTTTCATTTCATTTCTTTGAAACCAT
>JANZLD010000006.1:75191111-75205577 GCA_026413575.1 Erythroxylum carthagenense
GCCTTTTAATGTTGGGTCCGTGTTTTGCGTACCGGGGCGAACAGACTTGCAAGAGATTTTAGAGCAAACTGATTATGTAGCTTAGCAATAATTGCCTGTATTGCTTGTGGGTCAGTGTTGGCTCCGTGTCTAGCTCAATGGTAAGAGACGTGCATTTAAATACAACAAAACCTTGAGGTCTCAAGTTCGAGTACCAGAGAGGACAATACTAATTAAGGTTGTAGTTGTGTGCAAACATGGGGTATGCGGGGCCCAGTTCGCCCCGATACGCAAAACAGGGACCTAACATTAAAAGGTTGGGTCCGTGTTTTGCGTACCGGGGCAAACTGGGCCCTGCATACCCCAAGTTTGCACGCAACCACAACCTTGCTTGCAAAGGTATTGTCCTCTCTGGTACTCGAACTCGAGACCTCAAGGTTTTGTTGCATTTAAATGCACGCCTCTTACCATTAAATGCTTAGGATGGGTAGGTAAAGGAGGGGAAGGGAAGGTGGGTTTTAAGGTTGGCAGAATAGGAGAACTAATGTGTGAAGGAGGGGAACTAGAAATCGATAAAGGAGTAGATAAAAGTGGAGAGGAATGTACCTGAAGAGTGTCATCTAATTATGAAGGTAGAGGCGACTTGTTTGCTTGCAGAGGAGTGCCTCCAAGTGACCTATGAAAAGGAGCAGCAGGGAGTAGAGTAGAAAGGGGTAAATACTAGTGAGAACTTGAGGCAGAAGCAGGCTGCTTTTGTAAAAAAAAAAGTTAGATAAGGATATTCCTCCTCATTAAACTCAACATGGCGGGAGATGAAGATTTGACCCTTGGCATTAAGACATAAATAGCCTTTCTGATGTGGACTATAACCTAGAAATACGCACTTTGAAGTGTGAAAATCAAGTTTGTGAGTAGAATAGTAACATAGATAGGGAAAGCAACTGCAACCAAATGGTTTTAAATGCATGTAATTCGGCTTTTTGTGATATAGTCTTTCAAAAGGTGATTGATTATGGAATTTGGGTGAGGGTAAGTTGTTAATAAGGTAGGTGGCAATAGAAAAGGCTTCAAGCCAAAGAGTTAAGGGCATATGGGCATGAGAGAGTAAGGTGAGGCCCATTTCTGTGATGTGACAATGTTTCCTTTCGGAAACACCATTCTGTTGATGGGTATAGGAGTAGGTGAAACGTGGTGTAATGCTATGTTGAGATAAATAAGGTAAAATAAATGTTGAAAGAGCTTCAGACTTGAGTTTTAGTAGATAAAACTAGGTAAACCTTGAGTAAGCATCAATGAAAATGATATAATATCTATGCCCAACAGAGGATAGGTAGGGTGAGGGTCCCCATATATCTGAATACATAATTTCAAGTGATTTACGGATTATTACGTCATGATTAGCAAAAGGTAGCTGATGAAGTTTACCATATTGCCAAGAATCACAAAAGCTGACATCATTTAGATTAATGGGTAAATTCATTGACTTTGCTACAAGCTTCAGTACACTGATGGACGGATGTCCAAGTTTTGCATGCCAAACATTTGCATTAACATGAGCAATATTTGCTTAAACTTGATCTAAACCAGTGTTAGGAGTGAGAGAACTTAAAGATGTAGAGTCTTTAGGAAGAAATGTAGAAGATACTCTGGGTGATTTAGACTAGAGTCTTTGTTGTGTGGTAGATGTAGGTTGGGTAGATGATGCTTTAAGGCTGTAAAGGCCATTCTGAAGCACTCCTCGAAGCAGAATCATTCCTGAAAACCTAGTCCTTAAAGAGACAACACTCATCAAAAAATTCAACTACAATTTATTATCCTTTGTCAATTTTGAAATACTCAAAAGATTTTTTGTTATGGAAAGCACATGTAGTATTTGTTTTAAAGTTAGAGGTGTATGTGTGTTATCATGAAATTGAATGAATGATGAACCAATATGAGTTATAGGTAAGGCATTACCATTTCCCACTGTTAGTTGCTCCTTACCGCCATATTCCGAGCCAATGGATAAGTTCTGAATATCTGCTGTAACATGGTTTGTAGCACCATTGTCTAAAAACCATGTGGTGTTACTTGAGGGTCTGAAGTAGTATAGGATTGATTGCGAGCAGGAAAGGTCTAAGGAGAGTTGTGTGTATACTGAGAGCTCCCCTGAAAATTAGATTGTGAATTTTGAGATTTCCAAGTAAATTGTGTACCTTGCCATGATTGATCGAAGCACTTATAGCACTTTAGCGCGTCATGGCCTGGTTTCTAACATAATTGGCAAAAAATAAGAGAGTTGTTAGACCATCTTCCTCCTCTGCCACGACCTCCTCGGCCTCTAGAGCCAGTACGTCCTCGTTGATTGTTGTTTTTGATCTGATTGCTATAGCTAGCAAAATTTGGAGTAGGTGTTGGGATATTGGTGTGAGAGATTGTGTTTAGTTGTTCTAGTTGAGTTTCATGGATCATTAAGGAGTATTGTGCTTCTTGAAGGGTGGATAAAGTCATAGTGTGAGTTAAAAGAATAACCACAGGGTCATATTCATGCCCTGGACCATTTAGTGCACTAAGAATTAGCTCATGTTCAGTTGCAGAGTATCCTGCCAAAAGAAGAGCATCTCCTATTGATTTAATTTTTTGCATATAGTCACTGATTGTTAATGATCCTTTCTGAATGGTTGATAGTTGTTGTTTTAGCTATAGAACTCGCACCATGGACGTCTAAGCATAAAGCTTCTCAAGAATTTTCCAATCCTCAAGGGAGGTTTTAGACTGATTAACTTGGCCAATAACCTCCTCTCCTATTGTGGAGAGTAACCAACATAGAAGGAGTTGATCCGATCTGTGCCAAGCACTGTAGTATGGATTTATTTGAGCAACAGTCGATGATGATCTTGAAAGAAAATGCTGAGGTGGAGTAAATTCTGCAAAGATGAAATCATTAAGCTCAAAAGCTTGAATGGCAGCCAAAACTTGAGCTCGCCAGTGGATAAAATTCTTTCTGTCAAGCTTGATAGGAAGATTGAAGTTGAGTGTTTTTGCAAGGACTGGAAAATTAAGTGAGGTTACAGGAATTTGAGTTAACTATGTTGAAGAATAATTGGTAGAAGATGATTGATTGGTTGTGTCAGCCATTTAGACGTTTTTCTAAAAGAGCTCTGATACCATGAAAAGGATGAAATATCTGTATATTTTTGTATTGATTTCGTGATTCAAGTACATGTACATGGAGACCTTAATATATACAGATATTTACAATAAGATCTGATAGCTCATACATATGGAATAAAAAACTGTTACAACAGAATTTGTTATAGTCATGTCTGTCTTCTATAATCTTTCTGACTACGCTTTCTTGGGTGTGGATACATAATAGACTTTGATGGTCCTCCTTTTACTAGACTCTCGTGTTGTGTCGTTGGGCTTGAACTAATATTAGCTGACGTAAGTCCATTTCCTTGCACACCCAAATTACTTTGTAAACTTCTTCTCGTGACAAGCCCTAACCTTCATCTCTACTGTTTTTTCTCTCTCTCCTCATCGCCACCACCACCCTTGTGAATCAATCATTTATGATTTTGGGTTGGCCAATGGAGGCGGATTAGTTCATCGATGCTAGGCTTCTGGTGGACGAGTTGGGTGTGAGAAGTGAGAGTCTGTAAGAGTACTGACATGATGCCTGACTTAGTTAAGTTAGCGAGGACGATTTCTGAGTCACTGTGTGGTGAGGTTGTGTAAGAGCGATTGAGGGCCAAAGAGTTAAAGGATAAGGCATTGGAGGCTGTAAGAGATGGAGGAAGCTCATATAGCGATTTGGATAGGCTTTTTAAAGAGTTATTCAATTTACGAAGAAGCTTATAAAACTACTTGGGCCTAACTTAACCATATGCTTATCCAATCCAAGAAGTAGGGATGGTAGCTAGTTCAAAGTTTGGTTCAACTTGATCTGAAGTTAATAGGTTAGTTTAGTCAAATCAAGTTTTAATTAAGCTCGAGTTTAGGGATCGATTTGATCCTCTCCTTTCAATTGTAAAATTACATCATTTGTAGTTTTATGTTTAAGAAACAATTATCAATTTAGGTAATTTTTTTAAAAATGTCGTCTTGAAAATTTTCTTCAAAATAATATTATTTATATATAAAAATGTGAAAATAAAATAATATAAATAAATAAATTGCCGTTATTTTAAAATTTATTATTTTGAAAGATTATTTTGCAATTTAAAAAATAAGAATTATTTTATAAATTAAAAATATTTAAAGTAGAAATTTTGACAAACAAAGATGAGCAAATGGTCTTACATAAAGAGGTATTTCTCGGTAAGTCTTTTAAACCTTTTTTTTAGATTATTGTGTTTTGTGCTTAGTCTAAATACCTTTATCTATAATATTTTCTCTTATATTTTTAATATTTATTTTATTATTTATTAGTATTTGTATTATTTATTTTATTTGTATTATATATTTATATTTATATTTATATTTATTATTTATTATTTTATTCTATTGATTCTTTTTAATACAATTATTTTTTATATATAAATTTCATTTTTATTTTCTTTAAATAGTCTTTATTTTTTTTTTCTTCTTTTCGTCTATCAGAAATAATCTTTTTATTAGTAAGAGATAAGGCTACGTACTACTAAGTTCTTCGGATTAACTCAACAAACTTTCTACTAAAATGTTGTTATTGTCATTGTTGTAAGGGATAAACAATAATAATTTTCAAAACATAAAAATTGAAATAAAATAAGATAAATTCACATAAATTTAATATTGTAATTAACCATCAAGCAAATAATTTCTTAACTAATAAATTATTATATATTTTTTAAATTTCATCTTTGATAATTGTAAATTTTCTCTCCGATGAGCCTACCACGTCTCTTAAACACATTTTATGCAAGTTAAACAGGTCAAGTATCAACTCTGTGATTCGGATGATTGAAGCTTCGACTGGTAAAAAGCGTTGACGTGATCTTGTGGCTCAAGCTGCAAATATCTGACCTAAGACCATCGTGACTTTGATGGTTACGGAACCGTCATTCTCAGATATGTAATAGTCTCTGCAATAACCAATGGCATTTTGGTTGCATGTAGTGTAATGAGAGGTTCGGGGCTGGTAACCTAAAACCAAGGGCGTTTCTTTGTGTCCCTCGCAATCACGGGGATACATGAGTTCCATTAATTAAGCTCAACAGCTTTACAACTTATTTAATATTCTATGGTTTTACCCTTCTTTCCTTTTCTTCACTTCCATACTTGCTTCTATTTTCATGGAAGTTGACATTATGATATGCGGTCTTTTATTCCCACTTGCATGGAGTCATGTCTGGTTTAACAACAACTAGGTGTGTATTAAAGCCAAACTCATAATGGATCTGCTAAACTAATCTGTCTGTACTGTATAATATCAGAAGGTTTTCATCTTTCATCTTTAAACCTTGGAAAGAAGATATGGCTGTAGAAAGGACAGTGCAAGCTAGACTAGTGCTGTAGAGCAAGAGGAGGAAACCAAATCCCAAAAAGAGAAATTGCTTCTTTTGGGCCCAGGAGAGTTAAATTTTTTGATTGGATTAGGTGCGGTGGAGTAAAAAGCTTCACGAGATACTCGCGGAAGGGTGACCCTTTTGCATTAACCCTCATTATCTGCAGTTATTCCCAGAAAATCCTTGCAAGCTCTTCTGTTGGTTATTATCTGTAGTTCATGGATAACTCTGAACTGTTCAATCTTATGCATGAAAGGAAGGTTTTGATACTGACTCAATAAACTTGAAGTAACTTCTATAGTTTCTGTCTTTAGTTAGCTTAAGAACACAACTTCTGAACTCAAGAACCAAAACCAGTGGAGCTCATCCATCTCAAGCACACTATCTTAATTTAGTTCTAGGCAGCCAATAGCATCGTCCAGAAGCTGCTTTGGGAATCTTATTTCGTCAGAATACCCTCTCGAAGATGATACACATGCGGCCCATACTCGTTTATACAAGCTTTTGTCACTACCTGCCATTAATGCAGGCCATGTTTAGGTGGTGACGAAAGAAAGATGCGTCTGGTACTGGAAAATAAATGGAGATTACCTAACCATAAATGGCCACTAGTTAGCCCTCTGATGAGTTGCATTCAAAACAGAAAATTTAACCAAAGTTGTAATCGAACAAACACCTCAATCCTCATAACTTCAATTCAGATTATTTTGAAGCCATGATTAGGTCACAGTCTCCATAGATTCTTAATATGGTAAGAAATGCTGGTTTAAGAAAGCTATGAACCAACCATTTTGTTTCTCAGTCAACATTATTCTATGCCACTTATACACAGTCAGCTGCTAATTTTGGTATCTAACCAGAATTCAAAAGGGTTAAAAATGTAATATCTTGAGAAGTTTATGTACCTTTACAATCACAAATGAAGATAAGCCTTTTGAACATGAAGCTCAAGGAGACAGGGATGAGCATTTCCAAGATGTGAATTGTTACAAGGAAAGGAGAGTTTTATGATCATAAATTAGTTTTTTTTAATGCATTTGATTTAAATTTAATATAATTTAGACTCAAATGTTCAAATTAAGTTTATATTTGATAAAATTTTAAATTTAATTAATTATAATACATCAATTATCTTAAAATTAATCAATTAATCAAAAGTAGGCTCATAATAGTGCAAAATTCACAAATGTTTTTCTTAATAGATGGTTAAATTAATAAGGTAATTCCTAATGATTAAAAAATTCAACTGAGTCGATCGATTTAACTATAAAAATTTTGAATTGTCGAATTTTTTAACTTTTCGATTCATCATCATTATCATCGTCATCATATCCCGAAGTTCCGCAATGAAGCGAGGTCTAGAAAAATCTGATAGTATGCAACCTTATCCCTATAAAATAGAGAGGCTGCTTCCAGTAAACTCACATGCAGATATGACAAAATAATAATGATATTTTAATAACTCTTGTTATTAAAAACTAATCAATTTATTAAGTAATCGGTCAATTTTTATTGATTAATAAATTATTATAAATTAAAATAAATAAATTACTTTTTATTTAATAATATTATTATTTAAGTTTTAAAATTTTCAATTATATTTTAAAATTTTTGATTTTATTTAACGACAATTTAATACCATCCTTTTAAATCTTAAACCTTTTATTTTATTGGTTTAACTTTTTATCTTGTCGTTCAAAATTCAATTAAAAGTCTCAAAGATTTCACGGGAAATACTATATATTTAAATATTTATATTTATTTAACACGAATCGAATAAATAACGATTTCAAGCTATCCAATTTTAGAATATGATTAGAAAACCTGAGAACGGTGCCGCTTAAAGATGACACGAGATTATGCTTGGTCGGTTAAAGTAATACAAAATTGTTTTTGCTGAAAAAGCAGTTACATAATTATAATGCCCTGTCGAAGGGTTATGGGGAAGCTACCAATTCACAAATTTCGATACAACACAAAGAGTAATCATTAAATAACTTTTTAAAAATTTTTAAAACAGTTTAATTTTTAATTCAGTTATCGAAAAATTTAAAGAAAATCTCAAATTATTTACTTTTTCAATTCATTTTTATTTTTAGTTTGATTTATTTAAATAATTTTATTATTAAAAATTGATTTAATTATTAATTAATTAGTTAATTTTTATTTAAAAATATTAATTTTAATAACTTTTTTTATTAAAAATGATAAGTTTATTATGAATGTTTGTAAATTAATATAATTATCGTCGTAATATCTCAAACTCTCACAATAGAATGAGGTCTGGGACGGGTTTAATAGTACACAACCTTACTTTTATATAATAGAGAGATTATTTTTAATATGTTTGTAAATTAACAATAAATTTTTAATTTTTAATTTTTAATTAAAACTTTAATATTTTATTTTATCACATTTAAATTAGGCCTGGCGAAAAGTTTGAATTTTCTGTTTTTTCTTATTTTAATAGATAATAAACATCATTAAATAAGAACTAATTGGTCCCTCCTCATCGCCTCTTTCTAGGAAAGGTGCATCAGTTTTAAGAATGTTTTACAAAGAGGTGTGTGTGGACCTGCTGTCATCTAAAAATCCCCGCATAGAGCCAAAAATGGAGTAGTGATTACTGTAACGTTCCGAGGGCATAGTAGCGTGTCATGTCTTTCTCAGAAAATTGACACCTTTTTCTCTCTGCTTCTTCCAACCAAAAGCTCAAAAAAAGCCATTGCCTTTTCCCTTCTTGCAACGTCAGGCTTGCTCTGTCTTCCTCCCTAACCTTTAACTTCCCCCCACCCCCTTTTTTTCCCCTCTTCTACTCAACAACTTTCCCGAGAAATAACAATTTTCCAGGAAAGAAACATGCTTTCTAGACTAAACGGCAGTGCTTGGTTGGAGGATAAAGACGAGCAGGACTCGAGCAACAACAACAATAACGACATTAACAGCAGCTGTGGTTTGATGGGGAATAAAGAAGAAATGGGAACGCTTTCTACGTTCAAATCCATGCTTGAGGTAGAAGATGACTGGTATGTGACTAGTAATGCTTCAATTCAAAACCACCAAGATAGTATCAGAGACATCGCATATTCACCAAATCTTGGTGACCCTGATAATCTGTTGCTGCACCCCGTTGATTCATCATCTTCTTGTTCACCGTCATCCTCTGTTTTCAACAATCTAGACCCATCTCAGGTTCACTACTTTTTGCAAGCAAAGCCTAACTTAACTTCACTCCTTAATGGAGTCTCTAACAACCCTTTAGAGCATGGGTTCGATTTGGGGGAAATTGGGTTCCTTGATAATCAAGCAACACCTGCAACGACTGCAAATGCCTCAACTTTATTGAACAGAGGAAATGGAGCTTTGGGTGGTTTCGCTGATTTGAACTCACATAACCAAATTATAACTCCTAGTTTGTGTGCTGATCCACAATTCTCTACAACCCGTTTGCTCCAATTGTCTGATAATGGTCCTGGGTTCACGGGTTTGAGGGGTTTTGATGAGAATCCAGGAAACAATTTGTTTTTCAATAGGTCTAAAATGTTGAGGCCTCTTGAAACATTCCCTTCAACTGGTGCACAACCCACTTTGTTCCAAAAGAGAGCAGCTTTGAGGAAGAACCTAGCTGATGGTGGAGGAAATTTGGGGGCTTTAAGCAGGATTGAGAGAGATAAAGGAAAGGGGGAAATGACTCAATTGAGTGAAGAGAATGAAAATAAGAGGTTAATACCAGAGAGTAGTAAGACTGAGGACTTAAGCATGGATGGTTCGGCTTTGAATTATGATTCTGACGAGTTAACAGAGAACAATAAGTTGGAGGGGTTTGGTAAGCATGGTGGGAATAGCTCAAATGCAAATAGCAGCATTACAGGTGGTGGTGGTGGTGACCAGAAAGGTAAGAAGAAGGGGCTTCCTGCTAAGAATTTGATGGCGGAGAGGAGGCGAAGGAAGAAGCTCAATGATAGGCTGTACATGCTGAGGTCTGTTGTCCCGAAGATCAGCAAAGTAAGAAATCTATTTACACAATTTTCTTGTGAATTCAATTCGGGTATTTGATTGAAAGTTCCCTAATGATTCTCTTTGTGTGTGTGTGTGTGTGTGAAAGCTTAGTTCTTTATTCTCTGCCTGTTTCATCTTGTGTTTGGCATGTTTCAATTTCAAATTTGCATTAATTCCTCTCACATGATCACTGATTAAAGTGTGTAAAATTAAGGATAACCTTTCGGGTTATCAGCAGGGAAATGTAGTTCTTCTGAAGACAGTTTTAGGTTAGCTACAACTCACTTCTTTCTCTGCCTCTCTGTCTGTCTCTGTCTCTCCTTTTTTTTTTTTTGGAATGTTAAAATGAAGTAGTTAAGTGTTCCATAGCCAGTATGTTTAAGTTTCTATAGTTTGCTTTGCTTTGATTGCTATGCCGTGACTATGATAATTGGTACAGATATTTAGGTTTGAGCATGAGTGTGGTCATCAGATGTTGGTTCTATAACGGCCCAACTCTTAATTACTGACAAACTGGAGATTAAATTATATGCATTAACATCCTCTTGTCTATGAACTATGAAAAGGAAGGTTTGATTTGTATTGTAACAGTAGCAACATAAAGGATCTATTGAGAAAGCACACCAGTAAAACTGGAGTCTCTGATTCTTTCTGGGATTGAAGTCTTATGCTTTGTTATCAGACAGTAGATAAGCCTAATTGAAAGTATCCATAATATTATTTGTCTTGAATTTTACATTCTTATTGCAAATTTCCAAAGGAGATATCTCTTTGAATCCTGTTTTTGCTGCTTACCAAAAGTGTTTGCAATTAAAAGAAAACAAAGTAGCTACTCTGTTTAGTATTAGTGAACCTTACATCCTATCCACCTTGAACATCGGAATATCACGATTAGGAAAAAACTGGAAAATTTTTAATTGATGTTCATGTTATTATGCTTCAAAGTTTTGTTAGTAGAGTTTTTTATATTTGGTAACATTTTTCTAAAATACTTTGTATAAACTTCAAAGAGAATATCACTGGTACTTAAAAATTTTATTAGGAGTTCCCTTGAAATGATAAAATTCTATAGCTGTTTGCATAAATATTAGGTCAGGTGTGGTGTATATAATCTCAGACTTGGTACAATATTTCTAATATCTTCTTAGCGTAGAGGAACTATTCAATAGGGGTTGTCCTCCCCTTTTCAGAAACCTCCTACTTACTCTTCTTGATTCAAACCGGGCACTATACTTATATTCTCGTGGGCTTGTCCAAGATATGGCTCGAAAATCTAACATGGAAGATTATTCCATTTGTGGAAGCTAATATGCTAAAAAGATGCATTTTGATCTTTCATTCTTCTGAACTTGTGCTTCTAAACCTGTTATGGTGTAAATATGTTGTTCTTGTTTTGCTGCCAGATGGATAGGGCTTCAATCCTGGGAGATGCAATTGAGTACTTGAAGGAACTTCTGCAAAGAATCAATGATCTCCATAACGAATTGGAGTCAACTCCTCCTGGATCTGCATTGACACCTACAACCAGTTTTCACCCCTTAACACCCACTCCATCAACCCTGCCGAGCCGCATCAGTGATAAACTTTGCCCAAGCTCGTTGCCAAGTCCAAATGGTCAACCGGCAAGGGTAAGTCCTTTTTCTGTGTTGAGAACAGCCTTTCTTGAATCAAGCCTTATGACCCGGAAGCTTATACAATGGTTGGTTGATTTCCTTCAGGTTGAAGTAAGAGTTAGAGAAGGAAGAGCTGTAAACATCCACATGTTCTGCAGCCGCAGACCAGGACTTCTGCTTTCTACTATGAGGGCTTTGGACAACCTTGGACTAGATATCCAGCAAGCTGTCATCAGCTGTTTTAATGGCTTTGCCATGGATATCTTTCGAGCCGAGGTACGTAATTGCCAATGCTACTTGGTCTTAGCATATAAAGCTAAAATTCCTATGAACTGACTTGACTTGGGTTACTTCCTTTTTTCAGCAATGTAAAGAAGGACAGGAAGTGCACTCTGAACAAATCAAAGCAGTGCTTCTGGATTCTGCTGGATTCCATGGTAGTATGCTATAGCTACCAGTACCAATGCAGAGAGACAGAGACAGAGAGAAGACCCATAATACTTGAGATTTTCTGTTTTCTGGCCAAGTCATGTTGTCATTTACCCTTATCAGTGCTGTTGGCTCTCTTTAGGACTTATTGCTGTTTAACTTGTGTTGCAGAGACTTGACCTTCACCGGTCATTTTTCCTTTCAAAGTTTCAGAATTATGAAAATTTTCTCGCTTCAGGTTTTTGTAGGATTCCATTATGAAAATTTTCTAGCATCAGGTTTTTGTAGGATTCCATTATGAAAATTTTCTCGCTTCAGGTTTTTGTAGGATTCCATTATGAAAATTTTCATGCTTCAGGTTATATATATACATACATATACAACAACAATAATAACAATAAGATTTATGCTAAAATGCAAGATCCGAGAAGATTTAATAGTACGCAGTTTCTTATCTTTCAAACATAGTTTTGAAACTTAACATGTTGAATATTAGCAAAATTCAATATCCTTGTTTTTTCATAAGATTTCGTAGTAAACTTATTTTGTTGTGGTCGTGATCTTAAATTAAAATAATATTTGGTAGCATGAAAAGTCAAAGTTTTAAAATGATTGACAATTCTTTAGAATAATTTATGAAAGGGTTAATTAAAAAAAAAAAGAGAAAATCTAATTTTTTTTAGTATAACTCAAACTTAAAAAATAACAATTAAATATTCAAACTTTTAAATTTATTCAATTCTAATTGAACGTTAGTATTTATGTGACTAACCACGTAAGACAAAAATGCTAAATTCTTATACATGTTAGACTTAATTAAGTTTAACTAAACTATGATATTTCAGGTTTAAAACCCCTAAGTCAAACTTTATTATGCCAATGCGAGACAACAATGACATAGGTTTTAACAATTTGAATGAAATCCTAATTTGTCACCCTAAGCCCTCTTTTCTTTTTTGCTAGAACGAATTAATTTAAGGTTTTCAATTCTAACGATTTAGATAGCGAGTTCGATTTAGTAATTTTCAATCTCAAAACAATGTAATTTAGTTAAACTTAATTAATTCTTACGTGTATAAGTATTTAGAATTTTTGTCTTATGTGATAAGTCATGTTAGCAATATTTATGGAAATACTAACGTTGGGTTAGAATTTAAAAAAAATTGAAAGTTTAAATATTTAATTACTACTTTTTTTAGTTTAGGTTATAATTATAAAATTCAGCATTGAGATTTTTTAATTAACTCTTTATGAAATTAGACATAATATTCAAAGAAAGTGACAGCTTAAAGACTTTCTAAGAAGGCTAAGGGGTTCAAATTCTTACAAAATGAAACGAGAAATTTTAGTATACTAAAAATTAGAACTAAGGATAAAGGTAAAGAGTCTTGTCTTTTGACAAGCTTGTTGTCTTGTCTTTTGACAAGCTTGTTTTTTTTTTTTGTCTTTGTTTGTCTTTGTCTGATCCTAATGGAGTCAAGACAACAGAATGAGGAATATCCTGACACGGAAAACATAGAAGCGGATCAGGCTTCGGTCGATATGGCCAGCTTGACTATAGAAGATGCTGAAGAGGAGGAGGTTGTCGTTATTGAAGACGGTGAAGGGGAGGATTATGGAGATAATTCGTTGTGCCTGGTTGGACGATTCATTAACAATCGGCCAGTGAATTTTGCTGCTATGAAACACACACTTGCATCTCTTATGCAACCTGGAATGGGGATGTCAGTTAGGGAGGTGAGTGGGGGGCTGTATGTGTTTCAGTTTTACCATAAAGTGGATATGAAAAGGGTGATGGATATGAATCCGTGGTCCTTTAATAATCAAGCCATTCTTCTGGAAAAAATGGAAGGGATGGAAAATCCATGTGACGTCCCTCTGCACCATGTCTATCTTTGGGTTAAGGTCTTCAGATTACGATCGGGATTCCGGTCTGAACATGTCGAGAAGAATGTAGGGGATGCTTTGGGTGAGTTTGTGGAAGCGGATCCTGATAATTTTGTTCACAAATGGAGAGAGTACTGGAGGGTCCGGGTCAAGGTGGACATTAACAAACCCATCAAAGACTCGATCAAATTGAAGAAGGAAAAAACGAAGCAGTCAATCGAAGTGCGTTTTGTTTATGAAAGGATTCCAACCTTTTGCTTTATTTGTGGAATCATCGGTCATAGCGACAGATTTTGTCCACTGTTAATACATGCAAATGGAGCGCCTTTATCAAGAAAATTTGGCCCTCATCTGCGTGATAGTAACAGGCGTAATCACCAGTATATTGGAAACCAGTGGCTACGTGATGAACCCAGCATTGAAGGGAGGAGAATCGGCGGTGAGGGTAGTAGAACTGCTACCGAGAGGAAGGGACAGAGCGGTAATGACGGAGCTGCAAAAGGAAACCCAGTCTTTCAGGGCGTGAATCCATTCTTTGGGAAATCAGATCCCACAAAATCAGGGGCTGATATACGCGAGAATGGAGGAATTTTAAATAAGGAAGGATTGAGAGAAGATGGGGAAAATAAGTCAACTACAACTGATGGGAGTAATGGGCCAGACTTTGTCACTATTAATGACCCAAAACGCAGAAGAACTAGGCTGGGGGAGACTGAACATGAAGTAGTGAGAAGCCCAATGGAGTTGAATGAGAATGATGGTGCTGAAAATATTTCGAGCGATAGACCTAATGCTCCAAAAAACGGGGGGAAGGCGGGAACTGGGAATCAGTCCCGCCGTCAGAAATGAGTTGTTTAAGCTGGAATTGCCACAGGCTTGGTCAAGAAAAAGCTGTGGAGAATCTTCAACAGTTGATTTGGGAGAAGCGGCCAAATTTTATTTTTTTAGTAGAAACTCTTTGTCTTTTTTCTAAAATAAATGAAATAAAAAATATATTACATTATGATGGATTTTTTTTCAGTTGATTGCTTGGGTCATAGTGGAGGCATTGCACTTTTATGGAAGGGAGTTGAGTCGGTAAATCTTCT
>JANZLD010000006.1:75216631-75247600 GCA_026413575.1 Erythroxylum carthagenense
TTTTATACATATTTTATTAAAAATACTAATATGATGTAGTTGGCTATATCATTCATATTAATAAAGAAAACATTGGATATTATTATTATTTTTTATTAAAGTTGTAAACTTAATTTTTGTAAAATTAAATATTTAAATTTTTATAAGTGTATTCAACGAAATACTAAGAAATATAATATTCATGCCCTTATAATTTTTTTTAAATAATACCCTCATAAATTATTTTACACACCAATAGTTAATACTAAACAACTAATTTTATCAAACATCTTTAATAAATAATTGATATTATCCACTGGTCAAATCAGCCAGTATTTGCTAACTATCAATAGAATCAGCTAACAGCTAATATAATATGTTGTTTGCCAAACATGATCAATATTTATACTAATTAAAAGTAAGATTGTATCGCGTATTGATAAAACTTTTACTAAGATATTGATGTTGTTGTTATAAATTTAAAAATTATTTTAAAAATAACATTGTAAAACTAAAAATATAAAAATTTTAATTAAATATTATTTTTTTACGGAATCCTCAAAAGTTAAAATTCGCACTAATTCAACGTACTAATATTAAAGAGCCGTCCAAGCGACATAGAGTAATGGTGTAGTATAATGCTTTGAAGGCATGACCTTTAATTACTTTATCATTATCAACGACGATTCTTTAATAGCGAGATGAAAGTTTTCGCACAATGATGACGAAGGATGGTAATGGCGGCAATCCTCATTGGCGTTAAGGAAAAGTAAGCCTCGAAGAAAAGAAACGGTAGCGTTCGTATCCGTAAGCTGACGGGGATGCACAACAAATGATGCTGAGAGGCTGGAGGACAGCATTAAGACATTAATCTTAAACCTGTTGGGTGGAGTCATGACCTTTTAATTATCAAACACCAATGCTACAACAGGACCAGCTTTACATCGCCGCGTGCGAGTAGCTTAATTGGTTATTAGAAAAGAAAGTGAGTCTAAAATTTTGAGTTCAAATTTTGGCAGTAACAGTGTGGAAGCTCATTTAATGTAGTGACTTCTTGTGCGTACCGAGCACTGGACTGCCTTTCTAAAAAATTGGCTGAGATCAAACTGTAATTTATCTCCCTCACACAATATCGAACCGGAATGTGAGAGTGCCTAAAATGAACATTCCTCCTTTTGAATCCAAGGACCAGCTTTACATCAAAATCAGTTTTAACTTTGTAGGTGGGAGAAAGACGCAGCACCAGGTCATAAAGTTGTAGAAAATTCTGCGTTTTCATATGGATTATGGACCCCCTCTTGTACAGGTATTGAATGTCCACCTTTCTTTGTTTGTACAGAGGGGGGAAAAAGAGATTTGGTCGTATTATTGCGTTAACTTCAAAAGGTGCTTTAAAGGGTTTGACTTGGTCTATATTTTAAAATGGAGTTTCAATTCTGTTTCCTTGAGAACTCAGTAATTTAAAATTAAATAATTAATTTAATTTTGAAATATTTACAAGTTCAATGTATCTATACTCTTAAATAATTATAGTCTTAAAAAAACTTATCAGAAATAGTAAATGTGTCATGAACAAGTCATTGTCTTGAAAACGAATTTGGACACAATTGAGGTGAAATCAATATGATGGCTTGCTGTGGGAGGTTAACATAGCTAGCGTCTAATGCATGCACTCGCGGTAAAAGCTTAGAATAGGACGTACAATTGCCCAACAACTGGAAGAGCCGTATAGAAAAAAAATAAAACCTGTAATTAGAAGCACGTTGTCAGTGATCTGGGGAGTGGCTTCTCCACGATCTCCAAACCCACTGCAGAGAATTTGGGGACGACCGGTCATGTCTATTTGGAATTACTTGTTGGTTTCTTTGGTAATGAAAAAATTTGACAATTTTTGGCGCCCAGTTTACTTGGCCTTCCTCACTAATCTCTGTTATTTTGTCTTATGCAGATCTTGTCCACCATTCTCTTAAGAAGCCCAGTCGAACACTTCCTGGAGTTTGGCCCTGCTAAATGCAGCGAACCAATTAGAGCAGGGCCCCGATTAGTTGGGTCAAACTAAACATGGATGGAGCATGTAAACGAATCTCGATGTCAACCACAACAGGAGGGGTACTACGAGACAGTGGCGGTACCTGAATTGGCGGGTTCGCTTAGAACCTAGGTTGGTGTTTACCTTTGTCAACGAAACTCTGGGCGCATTTATACAGGACTAACATATGCATAGAATCTGGGCTATCGTTGGATCGAATTGAAAGTAGACTCCACCGCAGTGATAGATCTCCTCTCCTTTATAGGCCACAGAGAAACGACGCTCAATCTCATCGTTAGGGGCATTCATGAACTATTCACGAGAAACTGGACTGTCGCTTATTTGCATATCTACCGAGAAAGCCACAAATGTGCTGACTGGTTGGTCAACTACGCAGGCCATTTTAATGTAGGAGTCGCCTATTTTGTAAATCCACCTATAGGGTGTTATCTTATCCTTTTAGAGGATATATCTGGAATCTTTGTTCCGCGCTAAATTGTAATTTCCTTTCTATCAAAAAAAGAAAAAATTAGGATTTAGTGTTGAAAAACCTAAGTTGTAATAATTTTGCAAAAATCCTCGATTTAATTACAGTTACTTGTTATTGTATTTGTCAATTACTTGATATATTGGTATCGAAAATGAGCATATCATCAACATATAATCACATAATTTGATGCAAAAACTTTAGAATACACCTAAGAATGAGACTCTTTTACAATATACCCATTGGTTACTAATGTATGTTCAAGTTTTTCATACCACTGTTTAAGAGTTTATTTAAAACCATAAAGAGATTTTCTAAGTTATCGTACCTTACCCTCCTAACCAAGAATTACATAATCTTTAGGTTATTCCATGTATATTTCTTCTTTAAAATCACCATTTAAAAAGGTTGTTTTAAACATTCATTTGGTGTATTAACAGGTTATGAATAGCATCAACTAGAGCAAGAGTTTTAGTAGTAGCAATTTTAGTCACAAGAGAATAAATGTCAAAATATTTAATGCCTTTCTTTTGAGTGTAGCCTATTACTACCAATCTTGCCTTAAACTTTTCTACAGATCCATCAGTCCTCCTCCTTCTTCTAAGTATTTATTTACACATTATAGGTTTACTATCTTTAGACAAATCAGCTAACACCTAAGTATGGTTTGATATTATAGAGTCTAACTCACTTTTAATGGCTTCTTTCCAAAAGCTAGCGTCTATAAAAGTTATTATCTCTTAAAATATTTTAGGATCTTCATCAATTAGAATTGCAGACACTATGTCCTCATTCATTCTATCAGAATTCTTAAACAAAAAAGCAGTAATAAAATCAAGTGCAAAACTATTTTCTGTTTTTTTTCTTCCCCCTAGGTTATTCATATACTCATTTAAAACAAAACTAGAATGCAAAGAACAAAGGCATCAAAATAATATCAGAAGGGCCAACACTAATACAAAAGTCATTCTTTTCCAATGGAAAAACATATTTGAACAATTCAGAATCTCTAAATGTTGGAAATTATAATAATGACCCAATCGTTATGTAATAGATTGGACACTTTAGTTTTGTAATTATTAATTTTGATTAATAACATGGAAGATAAATTTATTATTATATTGGGTTTATTGTTTTTATTCTAATATAATAAGTTCTCGATTAAATTTATACACTTATCATCATAATGGAGATTATGATAATGAAAGTCAAGTCTTTAGGATTTAATCTAAAAATATTCTTGATCATAGGATCATCAAATAAGGATTTTAATGATCCGGTTAGATCAATATATATGTAATAGTCTCTATTGGATAGATATTAGTAGATCTCATTTACTAAGTTACATATATAGATGACGCATATGGAGATACGATCATTGAACTGACCAAACTGAGAATTTCCAATGGTTAATATTACCTACGAACTGTCAAGTAGGATATTCTTATAAGGATTTAAATGTATATTTTTCTTTTGATCTGAGATTATCATAGTAATCAATATGTCACTTATTATGTTTTGATGTCGGACATCTAGTGTGTAAAAATGTTAGTTGAATGATCCTTGGATGTAATTAAGTACCTATCTTATTAGTGGTGAGTCAATATGGGTTCCATCGACTCTAGATAATGAGTTTGAACTCTATGTTGTCGTTGATCTTAATAGTTGTTTTAAGACCTTGGCCAGGGCAATTGAATGAGTAAGGAAAAGAAGTTTTTAAAGTCATTCACTAATCATTAATGACCGACATATAACATAGTTGGTTATCTAATAAGGTTTGACAGTTAAATAATACTTTAGGATAATCCAGAGTTGTAATGATAGAAGGTAATAATACATTATCCTTAAACTAAGGTTCTATCTTTGTAAGGTTGTCACTTCACACTATCCAGTCGTTAAGGAGTGTTGCTAGACGCCAACCTTGATTAGCAATTAATTAGATTAGTTAATACTGGCTTAGTGATGAACCTATGTGATCACACACTTATGAGTGTAATAATATACCATATAGATTATTTAATAAATTATCTCATAATAAATTAAATAATCATAAACAGAAAATATTACACTCATAAATGTGTGACCACATAGGTTCATCACTAAGTCACTAGTAATTAATATAATTAATTACTAATCAAGGTTGACGTCTAGCAATACTCTTCAACGATCGGATAGTGTGAAGTAACAACCTTTAAAGATAGAATCTTAGTATAAGGATAATGTATTATTACCTTCTATCATTACAACTCCAGATTATCCTAAAGTATAGTTTAACTGTCAAAACTTATTAAATAACCAACTATGTTATATGTCAATCATTAATGATTGGTGAATGACTTAGAAAACTCATTTTTCTCACTCATTCACTAGATTCACAAATAGAATGATCATTTAAGCGAACAAATCTATATGTTACACTATTTTGAGCATAATCGATAAAAACACAATAAAAATTTTAGGTCCAATAGTGGTTTTTCTAAAGTCTATTAAGCCTACTTTAGCTAAACACCCCCACACTTCTAAAAGTTTCAGGTTAGAACCAAAACCTTTCCACATTTCATAAGGTTTTTTTAATCTAACTTTTTATGAGGCACCCTATTAAGAATATAACATACAAATAAAACAACTTCCCCCATATATTGTCATACATACTAGAACTTAATAATATAGCATTCACTATTTTATTTTCCCTGCATTCACTGTTTTATTTTCCCTTTCCGCTATGCAATGTTGTTGAGGTGTATAATATGCATTAGTCTTATGAATAATGTCATTTATTTCACAAAATTCTTTGAAAAAATTAGTTCTATATTCTCCACTTCTATCAGACCTTAACCTTTTAATTTTCTCATCCAATTAACTTTTTACTTCTACTTTATATTTTAAAAACATTTTCATAGCCTCATCTTTTGACTTTAAAAAATATATATAGTGTATCTAGAAAAGTTATCAACAAAGGTAATATAGTATCTTTTATCTTATTAGCGGTATTTTTAAAATCAGCCAAATCAAAATGTTTTAATTAAGGTAATTTAGTACTCTAAGTAATCACAAGTTTAAAAGGTTTTTATGCATATTTTGCTTCAACATAAAAAAGAAAACTTTGAGCAATGTTTGCCATTCACAATACCAATTAACAACATATTTTTAAACTTTTTAATTAAGGCAAAATTAATTTGTCCTATCTTACCATGCCATGTATCAAAAGATTTAGTACTATAAGTAAAAGCAGAAGAATGAGCATTAGGCACAACAAAAACAATGTTCAAAATAAACAATCCATTAGCCAAATACCCCTTTCCTACAAATCCCCGTTTTTGGTAATTATTACCTTATTAGCCTCAAAAACTACTTTTAGGTCACTTTAGTAATCAAACTACCAGAAAGTAGATTCCTATGCAGGGAAGGAACATGCAAAACATTATTCAAAGCCAATGCTTTTCCATATGTAAATTTAAGGAAAAGCTTTCCTTTAACAAGCACTTTATTAATAGTAGTGTTACCCACCCATGAAGACACATTCTCCATTTGTAGCCTCTTCAAAGCCATGAAACAACTCTTTGTTAGAGCATAAATGTCTTGCAGCTCCAATGTCCAACACCCAATCAATTTTTTTTTTACAATAGATTTGATTCCACGACCACAATAATAATGATTTCCTCTTTCTTAGCAAGATTTATTGTAGTGCAGGTTGAGTTGCAGAATTCTGGTTCCCATTTTGATGGTTCTTTCTCTTGAAGCATTGGTGCGCCTTATGGCTAGACTTGTCACAGACGTAACTGGTAATCTGCTTCTTTTAGATTTTGTCATAGCTTTTTTTGAACTTTGTTTTTTTGTTGACCACCATCCTTTTGCATTTTCTTTCCTTTCCCCTTAAATTTATCTTTATAAGCACCAACAGATTTAACAAGGTTAGCATTAATTGAAACATACGAGGAAGACACTTGCTTATCTTTTAATTTGTTGGCCTCCTTAGTTTTCATATGACTAATTAGCTCCTGCAAGGTAGTGTCCCTCTTCTTATGCTTTAGGTGATTTCTACGATCACTTCATGAAGGTGGGAAATTTTCTAACAACATATTAGGTTATAGGGTTGAACGCATCTGCATGACTTCCTAAGTACATCAGCCTCTAGATTTTTTTTACTCATGCACCTGATCCAACACTGATTTGTTATCCACCATCAGAAACAACAGCCACTTGCTAACCACGTATTTCTTTTTTCCTTCATCATCATCACCATACCTCTTTTTCAGATTATCCCAAATAACCTTAACCCATTTTTGTTTAACAAATAAGTTAAACAGTTTGGTAATCATATAGATCAGCAAGTGTCCCCTAACAATGCTATTATCCTTTTCAAATTCGTTCCTAGACTCATCTGTTGGACAATTTTGTCCTTTCCCGTAAAGTTGGACAACTATTAATTGCATTTGTCAGTTTTTAAATAACTTATTGGTTAAGTTACATAATTCGAGCAAGATAAAGATAATCAAGTGGGCCAATAAATGATCTAAATCAATGAGTCAAAATTTTGATAAAAAATGGATCTTAATTAGTACGTACCAGATCCATATCGGCCTTGTAATTGGAAAGCCTGATATAGATGCTATATAAAAAAATTAAGGTCTCCTGTAGTTGCTCATATAATCAACCGTAAGCATAAGGATTCTCTGACTTATTAAAAGATCTTACATTTTGAGAAAACTGTAAAAAGACCTTATCCGTGTCCCGAAGAGGAGTTCCCTTAAAGGTGGTGATGGACTCGTACTCGTTTCAGCTTCAAAAAGCTCGTTTGAAGTTACAGAGACTGAAATAAGGTATTTCCACATTTCTTCATTTCTTTCCCTTTCACATTCGATCCAGGATATGTAACTAAGATACCTTTACGTAATATACGTGGTATTAAAGCGGTGACGTGATTGAGTGGTTAAAAATGAAGATTTTTAAGTTTTTTTCATAAAATTTTTGGAGATTTAACATGTATTTTTTTTTGTTTTTCTTGTTTTTTATTGCATGAAAGTAGTATAAATGTGTATAGCCTTGATAAATAGGATGAAAAAGAGTCAGGGAGCATAAAAAACCACCCCAAAACTTGTCGAAAATCGCCATTTTTTGGAAAACCAAACAGTGCACAATACCACCCTAAGGGGAGGTACGTTTGACGCTTGTAAAGCACACGCCAGCCACGGGTCGACAAGTGGGTGGATTATGTCCTGCCACATGTCAACGTGTGCATCATACGCATCATCAGATAAGTGTGCGTGGTCATGTATTTGGCGTGTGTTCACTATTAAGGCGTATCGTTGGGCTGCGTGTGTTCGCAATTGACGTCATGTTGGCATTAATGGATGATGCCAGTGCTACAATGTGTTGACGCACTGCTGACGTTAGCTATATGAATTTTTCTACAGTATTTAAAAAACACAAAATTTTCAGACTTCCTGTAAAGGTACCTCGGGAAGTTTTGGGTCAATTTTTGGGTCCAAGAAATTCATAAAGTGAGGTTTTCTATTTTTCTAGATTTATGACATTAGTAATAAATTAAAATTTAACTCTATAAAGTGAATTAAGGTATTCTGAATCTGATTTCAAGTGAATTTTCATGCTTTGGATATTACATGAGGGAGATACATCAAGTTTTTGTCTCATGTTCAATATTCGAGATCGCATGATAGTTACTTAAAAAAGAAATTAAAACATTCTGAAGCCATTTTTTAGTAAATTTTCATGCAATGACTTGCCATAAGGGAGATACATAAGGCTCTTGTTTCTTAGGTGGTCGATTCAGTATCTGGTGACGCATAATAGTCACTCTATTGAGATTTTTCTTTTACAAAAGTCTTAAATAAAGTTTTCAGAAAATGTCTTCAACACGAGTATGTGACAATGAGACTTTGCATTTAAGTTTTTGTATTTATTGATGTTACATTGTCATATACCATGTGCCCATAACGAATGTGAGGATAGCATAAAGATGTATCGCTTGTGTTTGTGAAATTTTTTAGTGTTGATGAGAATATAGTCACTAGAGTAGCCTTTTAAGTCAATATTTTGAATTGTTCTGCTTGTATGTTAGGGGATGTCTCTAATTTTATGTTTGGTTATCCTGCCCAAAGGTGTTGGACTTACATAACATTGTGAGATGTGCATAAATACATTAGATGAATGAAAGATGTTGCTCGAGTGATCTACTTACCCAAATGTGGTAGTGTCATACGAGTTAATAGTTTGTACTCTGATCGTTTTTATGTGGAGGTTTCCTTACATATATTATATATTCAGCTCAAAGGTGTTTCATAGTATGTGTGATCGAATTTTCAGTAAAGATACTATTCAATGACTTTGAATATCGTTGTTATCTTACATTTATGCTGATTGAAATATTGTTATTTTATAGTCACCTTTTCGATCATAAAAACAGTGTCACCATCAAAACCCTGACCAGTTTCAATACAAAGAAGTGGACGGAGGATGTATTGAATATTATGGAGATATCTGAGGTTAATATGACTATACGGACGGATATGCCATCTCCACCTACATCTATGAGCTCGAGAGTTCATAAAGCAACCTATGAAACCTGAGCTCGATCTAACAGATTATATTCATACCTGACCATCTACTAAGTGAATTTCAAGGCAAAGATATAGTGAAGGAGTTTCTTGATAATGTCTCTCATAGATACACAGTCTCACATATATTGAGACAAATGCCTTGATGGAGGAATTATTCTCCATCAGGTAAACAGGAGAAGGGGAAGTAATGAAGTGCATATCAAGAATGTTCCATCTTTACAGTAGACTGAAGATGATGAACATTCCTCTTCCTAATGTTTTTATTGTTCACCAGACTTTGAACACTCTTCCTCCAGAGTTTAGTAATCTGGTGATTACATATTACTCGCTGGATGAGGAACGAGACTTCAATGCTTTGATTGCCCATTGCATTATTGAGGAGGAGAAACTCAAATTTGCTACTTCTATAGTCCTCAAAGCAACTAAAGGCAAGACAAAGATGAAGCCCGCTAAGTTCAAATCTTCTCCATATGCTGACGCTATCAATCTAATGTTGGTAAAGGTCCAAGGAACATAAAGAAACCAGTAGTATGAAGTTTAAAAGAAAAGACTAACACCATCAGGTAACTCCTTGGCTTATCAATCTATGAATCTAATTTGCGATAGTCACATTAAGTATTTGGTGGTTATATAGTGGAACATTTGATCAAAGTGCTTCTACAATACAGTGGTTTATATCTAGGATAAAGCCAAATTAAAGGCAAGGAGGAATTGATGGTTGACAGCAATGAAGAAGTAGAAGTAATATCTATGAGGAATGTATATATTGAACCTTGTAGTAAGGTTCATTTGGGTTTTACACGGCACATTTTATATGTAATCTTTTGATCAATTTTGGACAAAGAGGGTTAATGTTTTGTATTTAATGCTTCTATTGTACATTTATTATTAAATGCAAAGCATGGTACAACTTTCTTGTCATATGGTTTGCATAGAATGTGTCTTACCTCGAATTAGATAAATGGTTCTTCGTATCTTGCTAAATAATTCATGAAATGAAGGACCCTATTGAATGGGAATTCATACATAGTGTAACATAAAAGTTTAAGCTACATTTCTAAAGCTAGGGTTGAGAGATTGATCGAGAAAAGTATTTCTCAATTCTAGATTATGATAATCTGGGAACATGTGCTGACTGTTGCAAGGGTAAGTTGATTAATAAGGATATTGAGGTCAACTTATGCTTTTGACTCGTTGAGTCTGACACATAAAGATATCGGTAGACCTTATACAATTGCATTGTGCAATTCTAAATATATTTTGACATTTGTTGATGATTATTCCATTTATAGTTATGTGTTCTTGCTTAAAAACTGAAAGTTAAAAACCAATTAGGAAAATTCATCAAGGTAGTCAGATTTGATCGTGGAGGAGAATATCATGGCAAGTATGGTGTTTTAGGACTTTAAAAAGTCCGTTTTCTAGATATTTGGAATAAGTTAGAATAGTGACTTAATTGACTATGTCAAGTAGTTCTGAGCAAAATGGTGTATTGCCAAAAGACATAACAACGCCCTAAAGGATTTGAAAAAGTCAATGAAGAACAAGGCTATTATACTTGATTGTCAAGAAGTTTGAAAAATCAGCCTTGCACACATTCGTGTATGGGGCTTCCCTACTGAGGTAGTATAATCCTTATAAAGATAAATTGCATGCTCGTTCTGATCATTGCTATTTAGAAAAATATCTCGACCACTTTAAAGCTACAACTTTTATTGTATAAAAGGAGGGATCGGAATAGTGAAATCACAAACAGCTAAATTTATGGAATACAATGTCTATGATGATGGTAGGCCTTTTGACCTTTTGGATGATAGCAAGGTGGATTTAGGTCTCTGTATCGTGCCTATACAGGAACAAGAACCCATACTTATACACACAGAGGTTCATGAGAGTACAAGATCTAATACAGTTAGGTAAATCTATCAGAGTGAGACGACCTACTATCTCATTTAATTACGTAGTCTATCAGGTGTACAGGACTACACTATCAGACATGTTACAGATCTAGTTACTTTTACATAAGCTATTTCTGGACCCAACGTGGATGTGTGGTGGGATGAAATGAATGCGAGATGCAATCCATAAAGCATGGTAAGATTTGAGAGCTAGTTGATTTGCATCAGAACTACAAACCCATTAGTTGTAAATGAAGTTTTAAGACCTAAAGGATTTTAGGATAAAGTTCAACGGTTTATGGGCTCACTCAGTTGCCTAATGGTTCACTCAGAGAGAAATGTTGACTTTATGTTGTTTTTTCTCTCATATCTTCTTAGGATACATTTTGAATGATTAAGGCAATTGTAGCTCATGATGATATAGAGTTACATCAGATAGCCGTCAAAACCTCTTTTTTGAGTAAAGACCTTTATGCAGTAGTCTATATGGTATAAGCTGAAGGATTTCAAGATCTAAGTAGAACTGACATGATTTGCATATTAAGCAGATCAATATATAGTTGATATCAAACCTCCTAAAAGTGATACCTTACATTTGCTAAGGTTTGGCCTTTTTCGACTTCATGGAAAATAAAGTTAAAAAGATGCTTATACTATGAGGTCAGGGGGAGCAAAGTTATCTTTCTATTCCTGCATGTGGAAGATATATTGTTCACGTCAAATTACTTGACCATGTTGTAGAAGGTTAAGCAACTTTTGGTCAAGAAATTAGACATGAAAGACTTTGGTGCAACATCTTCTGTCCTAAATATTTAGATTCACAGTACAGATCTCAACACTCATCAGAACTCTCATAGAATGCATACATTGAGTATGTGTTACAAAAGTTTAATACGGTTAGCAGTAATCCTGTCATAGCACCTATCTCTCAAAGTAAGAGATAATCTTTGACACATTATCCAAAGAATAAAGTAAAGAGAGAGATTATAAAGAATGTTCCATATTCTAGTACGATTGATAGCTTGATGTACACTCAGCTATGTACTAGGCAGGACATTACATTCACTATTTGATTATTTGGTCAATATCTGGTTAATCCAAGTGTAGACCATTGTAATGCAGTCTAGCGAGTGTTGAGATACTTAAAGGAACCAAGGATTATATGTTGACATATAGTACAGTCAATAGACTAAACCTCGTAAGGAATTCAGATTTTAGCCATGTGTTTGGATAATCGAAAGTCTACTTAAGGTTACATTTTTTAGTTTGCAGATACAATGTCGTAGAAGTGTGTCAAGTAGACACAGGTAACTTCCTCAACTATGCATGCAGAGTGCATGCTATGGGGTTGTTTCACAGAAAGTTTAGCTTATAAACTTGACTTCTGAGTTGTCTGTGGTTAATTCAGTGGCTAGACCCATTTGATTGTATTGTGATAATCTTCTTGCTATGTTGATTAATAACAAAAAAGGATATCACGTGGTCTTAGCATTTAAAAGTCAATTATTTGGTCATAAAGTTGTTGATACAAATAGGTGACATTAAGGTTTAGAGTATTTCAAAACTGAGAAAAAGTTAGTTGATCATTTAACTAAAGAACTTCGACCACTTGTGTTTGTGACATAAGTATACAGTATGGGTATTTTGAAGTCTTTAAACACTGCTAGTTAAGGGATCATTATGTTTACTCCATGTACATTTGTACACTTTGATATATTATGATAGTAAGATGGTTCATCAATAGAGATGATCATCATTTATCCTCAATAATATGTGTTCTCATACATTGTCATAATACGTGTAAAAGTCTTAACATTTATGTCAATCTTAAGCATTTAAAGGTTATTAGGAATATATACAGATTGACCTTATATCTATGTCATTTAGACGTATATAGTTTTAAACAGATATCCATGAAGTTTGACATGACTTAGGGGGATATAAGTTATTAATTTCATAAAGGTTCTTTAATGCAGTTTAGCATTCAGTTGGAGAACATAAAGGTTTTCTCTAATGCAGTTTAACGTTTGGTGAGAGAAAACAAGTTTTCTCTAATGTTGTTTAGTAGTCGGTGAGAGAAAACAGGATTTCTTTAATACAGTTGAGCATAAAGTTGAAGAAATCGAAACCTACAAACAAAGATTATATAATTTAGATCATAAAGGTATCATCCTAATTTGCCACACTCCATTTTCCCATTCATGTTAGTGAGGTATTAGGTATATATGATTATTTTATATTTGTGTCGCAGATAACAGATGCATTTGATACTTTTTGGTATCGAAAGCCTTGTAGGATGGAATGATGGACTTTCGTTATCTCTGGATCAAATATTTTGTTTTTAAACTTAGTCGACTAATTCAGTAGCGTGGTTTAACCGAATTTTTAAATTATTTTTAAACTAGAGTTAAAAAACTACAATTAATACTTGTCAAAGGAGGAGAATGTTGGGCAACTTTGTCTTTTTCCATAAAGTTGAACAACTATTAATTGCATTTTTCGGTTTTTAATAACTTATCGTTTAAGTTATATAATTTGATCCAGATAAAGATAATAAATTGGCCTAATAAATGATTTAAATCAATGGGTCGAAGTTTGGGTAGAAAATGGATTCCAATCAATATGGACCGGACTCATATCGGCCTTATGATATAGAAGCTTGATATGGATATTATATATAAAGGTTAAGGTCTCCAACAGTTGCTCATATAATCGATCGTAAGTATATGGATTATCTGACCCGTTAAGAGAGCTTACGTTTTGAGAAAACTGTAGAAAGACCTTACTCACATCCCGAAGAAGAATTTTGGTGGAGACGACGGTAAATTTGTTCTTGTTTCGGCTTCAAAAAATTCATTTAAAGTTACAAAGACCGAAATTAGATATTTCTATATTTCTTCATTTCTTGCCCTTTTACATTCGATTAGGGTTGTGATAAGAGTTGCAGGAGTTTCAGTAGTTGCACATTTAGGTGGTAGGTTTAATGTAATGAACTTCTAATTGTTTTAAAAAAATATTTGTAGTTTCTAGGACCGATGCCTGTAATTAACACCATACAAATTTCAAGCTTTAAAAGATCTGGCAGTGTCTTAGTAATATAATGAGCGTCTTAGCAATAGAATTAGCCATTGAAGCAACACATACGGAAAAACATAAATAAAATATTGCTTTCAAAATGTTAAAGATATATAAAAATCAATCAAAAAAAACTTATAAGCAATAATAGCTATGTCGTGAATGACACTGCCTTGTGTAATCAATAGCATCGTTCGCTCCCTACTAATAGAAGCTATATGTCCCAGATGATTTATAAAAGGGTTAAAAATAAAAAATATAGAATATCTAATTTCGGTTTTATATAATTTTCTTAAGTAGTTCTCGAAGCTAAATAAAGCTCTAATCTTTTGAGATCTTTACGAAAAACATTCACGAATAGGTAGTTAATATCTTTCTATAATTTTCTCAAAACATAAATATACGAAAAACATTCACGAATATGTAGTTAATATCTTTCTATAATTTTTTCAAAACATAAATACTCTTAATAGATTAGATGATCCATATGCTTGCGAATTATACATGCAATTGTAGGAAGCTTTAACATTTATATATAGTTTTCATATCAGACTTTTCCATCCCACATTCGATACGAGTTCGGTCTTAACTAATCGAGATCTATTTTTCTCTCAAACTTTGACTCATTAATTTAGATCATTTATTGGGTTACTTTATTATTATTTTTGAATCAAATTACGTAACTTAACTGATAAGTTATTAAAATTTTGAAAATATAATCAATAATTGTCCAAATTTACTAAAAAGTACAAAATTTTCCATCTCTTTTTTTTTTTGGTTATCTACAAGGTGTTCTAGGAGGGTCCTAACTATAGAAAGACACCTTTAAACCATTCATACCCAGATTAATCTTCGCTCGAACCGGGTAGATCTTTTGCGAAAGGCAAAACTTTGACCCCAAATTTTAAACGGTTGCATACATGAGGAGAGTTTGAACCTGCTACCTTACTTAAGCCAAAAGAGCCCTTTACTAACTCACCTGCGCTATGGGTTTAAACAACTCATTGAATAGTATGTTTGTTTATATACTATAAATATAAGTTACTATTCCTTTTTTTTATATACAAGAGGAAAAAACAGACTACATGAGTGCTCGGGGGTACACTGTGCCTAGCGCATCTCGATGAAGAAGTTCCTGGACACCTAAAGGGGTCTCCTGAAGGATATGTAAGCCCGGACTTAACCCGCTAGCGAGGCGAGCGAGATTGTCGACACACTGGTTTTCTTCCCGGAAGATATGTTGAATGCCAACCGCCCACTCCCGTTGGAGCATCTGCTGGATTCCTGTTACTAAAATAGAAAACTCAGTCAGTCCAAAGGGGGATCAGAAAGCAGGTTAATAACCTCGAGGGAATCTATTTCGACCACCACCCGACGATAACCTCTATCTCATGCCAAGGTGAGGCCGGAGTGCACTCCCCAAAGCTCGGTCGCTAGTGGGGATCCCTTGCCTAGGTGGTGTTGGAACCTCCTGCACCACACCCCCTTCCAGTCTCGAATCAATCCCTCAACGGTAGACGATGTGGAGCCTGGGTGGATTGCGTCATCTGAATTGACCTTCACCCAACTTGGTTGCGGTTTAATCCAACCCTCAAAAGATCCCACTGGCACTCCTTGCGTAAGAAACACACAATTAGCCATCACCTTGACTCGAGTGATCCATCGCACGTAATCCAAGATTAATAGGTGGCCTTCGATCGGCCAAACGAAGCCCTGATCAAACAAGCTACTGATCTGTCATTTTCAGATAAACCAGCAAGTGACTCAAAGACCGTTGACCACGCATCCTGGTACACATGAGTATTACTATTTCTAACAAGCCATTTCCGGCAAGTTTAACTTTCAACCTACTCTTTAAAGTAGTATAGTTCGCTGACTGTGCTCTTAGCCTCCTCCTACGTTTTCCATAACTTTTTATTCTTTTCCAAGATAGCAACACATAACTTTTTACTGTTTTTGGCCAATAAAACAGGAATGTTCTATAGAGGGAAAAAAAAGTTATTGACTTAAGTAACTATAGAAAAGAAGACTAACTACTGCTAGTTAATGGAAAAGGGCTGTCCGACGATAATTCAACGAGCAATAACCTCTTTCAAGTCATTGTAGTTGGAAAGTAACAGACCCCTTTCTCTACAATTGGAAACGTGCATCACAAGGCAGAGAAAATGTATGGGTGTAAAAGTCTTGAGGAAGTTTCAAATTTGTGCAGAGTGGGGACGTCTGTAGGGATAGGCGGCAATTAATTCCAGTGCCTGATTCATGCACGCTGAACCTTTCCTTTCACGATCCAATTCTGTCTTCCTCGACCTCAGGTCTGTAGAGCAATCTTGAACATTGAATATTTGCTTACTACTTGCAGTTGGTCTTCATTACACTAAACCTTTAAAATGTGGGTTTGAACTTAAATTTTAATATATAATCAAGTGCAGTAGATAAGTCACGATGAGTTACTGGTTTATGATGAAAGTAACCAAATAATAACTACGTGTTACGAAAACAACCATCACATGTAGCTACTACTCATTGGAAGGCCACAGCAATGATTCTGAACCAAGTATTGGGACATTTCAACATTATCAGTACAATCGTGACATTCTGATATTTTAACTGGGGTCGGTTTGGTATGTGCCGGTGCTTCTTTTGCTCGTACGAATCATTTAGAGCATCATTCAACTACATTAATTTAATACCCAGACTTGGAATTTATTAGTGATTTGGGAAGATAATGTGGAACTTCACATCAAGATGCTGCCAACACGTGTGGTCGATCAGGAATCCACTTTCCTGGAAAATATTATCATTGTGGTATCTTTCTACTAAAAAAATTTACAGTAACTTAATTCTGATACCATTCCGAACCCTTGATTAGAAGGTTACGAGAATAACTAAATCATATCAATATGCATCACACATGCGTAATCGCCAGGAATACTACCATCTTCTAGGTTTTTGCCGTGGCTTTCAAACTGAAGTCTGTGTCAAAAGTTCAAAGCAAGGACTGGATATGGCTTTTGTAGCCTTGGAATATACCGAACCCGAAAATTCCAAAGCATATCTTGGTGTGAAGACTAGTTCAACGTTTGACTGCTTTACACGCTTTGCTTTGTTACTTCTGGAGGATTCCCCTGGAAGAAGACGGAGATGCTTCTCGAGAGATATTTATTCTCACAAGACTTATCCTATCCGCTATTTTCCTTTATGATATTAACGAGTTTAATATAGAAATGTCCTGCCTCAGTCAATGGGAGAAGAACTGAAGCAACTAAAGTGAGATACATGTCAAAAAGCAGAGGTACAGAGGCATTCAAAGTGTGGAACAGTGATTGGTTCGGTGGTTGTTGTCATCGTTCTGGTCTGAAATAAGGAAATGTGGTCACGTATACTGCCACAAATGCCTATCCATAACATATATTCCGCATGCCACCTGTTAGCTTTTACATGTGCCTTTTGTTTTATAGATAATTATCATAAATTACTACAACATAATAAGAAAAGTTAAATAATGTTAAACTAATTTTAAAATCTCAACTTGGCTGTATGAAGATTGAGTCGAGCTCGAGCTCAGACCGAACCCTAATGTTGGACCGATCGGGTTCGTGCTCGAACTTCTTACTTGTAAAGTGATTGGGTTGGGCTCGAGATTAGGTGGGCTGGGCCGAACTTGATACATTGCCAGCTCTATAAGCAGATGGGTACATACAAAGGGATTGGAAGTCTGAAAGCACTGAGTGTGGTGTTGACCCCACAACCCATAACGTGAAGTGGGCAAAGGCAAGGTTGACCTTCTCTACTATAATCCTTTAACTGTAGACAAATCAGGAGTCCTGGTGTAGGAAGAAATTCCAATCTCAGCTCAGCATGGACAATGATGTCGGATAGAGAAAATTAGTAAAATGACTTCTTGAGTTTCATGTGATACAATAATGCATCCACAAGACTACAAGTGGGAGTAGAATGTTGTTCTTACACGCCAACCCCCAACGACGAGGAACATTCCGACCAAAATAAAATAGACTTTTTATTGAAAATTTCTAAATTTTTATTTTGATTTGTCCTTTAACCTGTCCACGTGTCAACATCAAACACATGGTCCAAACTCCGGTCGTCTCCGAAGACTCATCTTGTAGCCATTTGCCTGAACCCGTGCAATTACTGTATGTGAATAGTGTGTACCCATCTCTCCAACTCCTCTTTGCAAATTCAATGTCTCGTCAGTTCTTGTCTGTACTCTTTCCATTAGTTTGTATATATCTTCAGACACGTGACAATTTCTTAGTCCTCCTTCACTCACAATTCTTCCCATATCTGTAAAACATTCATGCACCCGTGAATTTGCAACTATGGTATCACATTTTTCTTACCATTTTGAACGAAAACAAAACAAAGTGTACTACTTCATGTTAATTATGTAAATCCTAGGTAAATTTGATAAGGTAAACTAGTGGAGGTGCACAAGTTTATCAGATAACTACCGCCTTCTAACAATTCTCCAAGGTTGTCATCATCCCACGATTTGGTGGGAAGCCCAACTTTTGGATAGAGATTGAAGAAGGATCGCTCGTGGGAAGGTGTTTGGGCTATGCATAAGTGTGACAAGGGTCTTGTGTTAGTAAGGACCTGATAACATCCTTTTTTTTTCGGGTCATGTTAAAAAGTTATTTTTTTGTTTAATTACGAATGATTAGGTTGATTGATTCAATTCAACCAGTTAATTTTTACTATTTGCCTAATGACAACGTTACCATCCATTTAACTCTCTACTTTTACTCTATGTGTTTTTAAAGTTTATTTTTTTATCGTACAATTATGTTATAAAGTTTAGAAGAATACAATAAAGGGATTAATAAAATTTTTTAATCTTTATTTAATTTTATAGTATTAGTTTACATTTAAAAATACCATAATATTGAGTTTTTGAACATAAAGGTTACATCCAATTAATATTTTTAGTATATAACTTCTATATATCGTATCTGTATCACACTATAATTATAGATATTTTTAATTTATTAAATAAAAATATATATTATAAGAAAAATACTAATATGATGTAACTCGCTGTATTATTTATATTAATAGAGAATTTAACATTGAACTGTTATTATTATTATTATTACTACTATTATTACGTTTTTTAGTAAACTTAATTTTTGTAAAATTAAATATATAATATCTAAATTCTTATAAGAATATTCAACGAAATACAAAGATATATAATATCTATATCTTTATATTTTTTTAAATCATATTCTTATAAGTCATTTTATACATCAACAGCTAATACGAAATAATTAATTTTTCTAAACATCTTTAATAAATAGTTGATATTATCTAATATCTAATGGCTGATACAATTAGCTAATAGCTAATACAATCTGCTGTTTGCCAAACAGGACAAAGGTAAATCAACTTTTCCTTTCCCTAAAAGTCTAATGTTTTCTAGAGGATGGTTCAATTAGCATCTCCAGTGTTTAAGATCTTGAGTTCATCTTTGATAGAATTTACATTAGAGAGGTTAATTTACTTATTGTCATATTTAAATAACAATTGAATTTATGTAAATTTGATAATTTTAAGTTTTTTACGGCTCATTTGTAAGCTTATTATTAATGTTTTAAACAGATAAGAGGTTAAATGGTATGATAAGAGATTTTGTTATTAAAATAATTAGTTAATTAATTAATAAGTAAGTTTCTATAAATTAATATAAACAAGTTAATTTTTATTTAACAATCTCTTTTGTAATTGAATTTTAAATGTTTTAATTAGTCAAGATAATATTTTTTAATTATTTTTTTATAATTTTTAATTTTATTTAATTTTTATCTAAATTTATAACAGTATCTTAAACTTTTATATTTGATTTAATTTTCGGTCTGCTCTATCTCTAAAACGTGCGCTCACTCCAAAATTTTACCAACACGATGGGGACTATTAGTTAGATTAAGCCCAGCGGTAGTGAAGTTGCGACACATTTCTTCATGAAGCCCAATAAACGACGACACGACACTATACTTGGTCGTTTCAACGCAAGCTAGTGCCATTGCAAGATGCTTCGTTGCCTTTCAATTAGATCCGTCCCTGTTTCTTCTGCTCTGCTCTGCAATCAGGATGGACAAAGCTACCATCGAGGAATCGCAATTCACATGCAAACCCTAGATATCGAATGCGCCTTCTAATGAATCCTTTTGGTTTAATACCCTAAATGCGAAGCAGTGAAGCAAAATCACGGCGATTCTCAAGCGCTCTACTGGGCAATACGTCTCTTAGTGTTCAACACTATGGAAAACATTGAATCATGAAAAGAATTATAAGACTGTAATTTGTATGATTAGATCAACATTCTCATGAACAATATGTTCATTAATTGATATATATGATAAGGCTTCAGGTTGGGAACTATATGAACTTGGAGTGGAATCTGTATGCAGAGTTTACAAGACTACTAAACAATTCTGAAACTGGAAAACGGGGTTAGCTAGTCAAAATACCAGGTTCTGTTACTTTGGAACAGAGCGCGCGATTTTGAGCACGACCCACATAATCCCTCCTCTGGATTTTGGGACTCCCACATTCTTGATGCTATGGCTTAGCAATTCATTTGCTTGTCGTTTAACAGAGCAAGAAGGTCATAGTCGTCAAGGGCCAAGTCTCCTATAAGTAGAAGAGCAGTGTTTCCTTCTTCGTCAATAGCTTGTGGATCAGCTCCTCTGGAATTGATTGGTAAAATGGTGAGTGATCTTCATAAACTTTTCGAAAGAAATACAATCAACAAGAAGGTAATTTAGATGCCTAGATGGAGAAAGATTTACACAATAGATCGTATCAGCAAGAGAAAAGTTTTAACAGAACAAAGAGAGAGCACCTCATAAGGAGCCATTTTGCCATTCCCGATCTTCTGCTGATAATACAATAGTGCAATGGAGTCCGACCTTTCGAATCACAGGCATTTATATTTGCACCATATTGGAGTAGTAGCTCTACCATGCGAATGTCTGCAGTTAAGCAGGCTAGGTGAAGCAGAGAAAATCCATCAAAATTTTCGTTTGTGGCTATATTTTCAATCCTATTTGCTGACTTTGCACATTCCTCCGGGGGCTTATCGGTGAAAGATTCACCTGGAAAACAACAAAGCTCAATATCCAGATTCTCTGTGTTCTTGATACAACATTGAGCAAGAGTTAATCGGTGTACCTAAAGATGCTGAACCACGAATGCCATTGACATCAGGAGCAGAGCAGATAATATGGCGGTAAACCGCTTTCATGTCATTAGAGTGGATGCTTTCTTGCAACTGTTGTGCCACAGTCAAGGGATGCAGATTGTCTTTCGTTTTGCGGACAAAAATTTTCTCTGCGTACTGCATTGGAAGGGAAAATTTATGATGCAAGCTTGAAACAGGTCTAAATTTTAGAGAGAATCAAGGAATGATGAAACCACAGCAGCCCAACCGCGGCATGCCTGGCAAACGGATGTCGCTACACGGTCCGCCCCATGCCTGTGCTCACGCAAGGCGGAAACGGTCATCGTGACGATTGAATTCCACTGGCATGAGGTGAAAGAAGGAAAGGCAATGATTGGTGAAATACCTTGGCATGAATGAACTGTTCCTTGAATGTAATAGGATCATCATGATCAGGTTTTCTTATTCTGAACTGTCTCTGTCTATCTGACTTCCGAAAACTGCATCATTAAGACTTGAAACATATTAGCATTGGCCAATTAAACGAAACATATTAGCATTAACGTGTTATGATTAACATACCCTGCAGCCATTTCATCAGAAGAAGACAAGCTGGATTGCAGCATGTCTTCCCAAATTGAGTTGACATAAATATTTCCCAGTGATTGAAACAAATTTAGAACAGATGGCTCCCAAACTTTGACATCAAGCGTCAGTGATCTTACCTGAAATGGAAGGAACAGATGTTTATTTTCAGGCCTTTGTTAAGAAACAATGAAGTGAACGTGTTCCTAATATGTGGAAACAAGTAGTTTTAACCGCAAAAAAATGAAAGTACCTTTGAGATATGTACACCAAGATTACGATGAACGCCAGAACATTCAATGCAAATCAGAACACCAAGGTTCAAAGATGCCCAGTCTGGCCCAGGTGCTCCACAATCAGCACATTTATCATTTCCAGGTACTCTTCTCAGTAAATCAATCGGCTTTTCGCTTTTCAGTAAATGTTCTTGTTGTTGCAGGTTTTTGGATGAATGAGTTCCCGTGGCAAGAGTTTTGGCTGTGGACTCTTCTGTCTCCTTCTGATCCATGTCAATACAATCTACTATTGAGCTACTCTCACTGAGAGAGCTAGAATCACCACTTTCCATGGCACTGGCAGAAAGAAGCTGAAAAATGATTCTGAATTATCCTAACCAATTTATTGGAAGTATCTAAAATACTAAGAAGTGAAGACCTTGGAGAATTACTTTTTCAGGATTCTGAAAGCTCAATAACGAAGCAATGACTCCATTTATCTTCTCAATCCAGTCCATTTGGTCCACTGCATTCTCTGCCTGTGTTTCAAGCAAATACAGATAAGAACTGTTGAAACGCCATTCCACTAAGACCAAACTCTTGCTCTAAACTGTATCAGAAATCAACATTACTGCCATAAAAGCACCTGCAAAGTGTAGACTTTCACTGGTGAAATTATTCTAAAGCAGAACCTTAGATCTGTCTGATCTGCATCAACCTTAATTGTTGATGTTAATAGGTTTACAGTATGACGTGCAACAGATTTTTCATCATGCACACCACCATGGTAATGAGGAGATAGCAATCGGCTAAGCAACCCGGGACCATTTTCAGTGCAAACAGTCCTTTGCAGCGAAGATTGACTACCCCCAGCCTGAAACGAGGCTGTCAAGGTTAGGCGATCTGTAGAAAAAAAAAAAAAACACAGCATAAGCTATCTCCAGCTGGTGGCTTACACATGTCCAATTGAATGGTTTTCTATAGTAGTAAAACATCCCTCGACTGTCAAGAACAAAGAACCTTCTTTTCCAATCAGCTCTCAGATTTGATGAACGTTTGGAGAGATATCCTTGTCTGATGGTTTGAACCTGCACAATTGTGTTCAAGCTAGTTTGCATAAGATGATTCCTATACGCAGACATAAACCCATCAAAGATTTAAGCACATAGGGCTATACCTTCCCGGTTGTAGCAGATTGCATAATTTCCTCTATCACTTTGTGTGAGCTCCTAGGGAAAGGACGGGTACTATCAGCTCGAGGAGAATAATTGCTGCCACCCTGTAAAGACTGCTTACTTGCCCGGTCAATCTGCCTTGTGTACTCTTGCATCCTTTCGTTAAGAGATTCTTGCTCATAGTTAGAGCATTCTCTAGATTGCTGTGCATAAGCCAGGACCTGTAATCAGAGAAGTTAAAAGCTTTAATGTTCCCCTTCATAGGTCCACAAGCCTCATCAGAGTGCAGTAGGAAGGTGGCGTTGTAAGTTTAAGGAGGGAAAACGACCTGGTTAATGAAAGGCTCCACCTGATGTAATAGTTCATAACCCTGAAAAGATCATGAATTTGGGTTCAGGACTAAGTACCATCAAGCACCAAACAAGTTATCATCACATGATCATAGGGAATACCTGCTTGAAGAATCGAAGATGAGCATCCATTGTCCCACTGACAGCTTCTAAGAATTCGTATCTCTTCTTGGCCTCAATAACAGAAAGCGCACTAACCTGGATACAGAAATCACCCCCCACGTATACTTCGAGTAATGAACTGAAAATTTATGTGCACTGCTTAACTTTATCTGAATGACTTACCAAATTGAAGCGTGCTTGTTCAAAGGTGGATCTTGCACTGTGCAGTTCCTGGAATATCTCTAAAGAAATCAAAATCCACTCGATGGGTAACTATATCATTGGAGAGTTTGTTGAAGTTAGAAGTATGGTGCTATGGGAAATACCTCTTCTATGGCGGCAGCTATATCTATCCTCGTGCTTTTTGTCAAGGAGAGAAACTTATATCGTGCCTGCAGTACAACTTGACATTGGCATTAAGCGCCATGACCAAACATTCACTAGAAAAAACTCTAAGATCTTTAAACAACATTCCACGAGATGCTCATTCGTAACAACAGACTGCAAAACTAATAACTAGTAGCTGCAGCTTTGCTTGGTAACGGCAGATAGTCTTACCTTCACAAGAATGAGGAAACTACATGGTCAAAGATGACTTGTGCATGTAACTATTCATTTTCTTTTTTGTAGTTTATACACAACCCAGTTAAATAGATCTTCTTCTTAATCAACAAATGATGCAGTGAGCAACAGTAAATGTAATACCCACCTGATCATGAGTCAAGGAAGCTTTATCAAAACGCTTTCGTGCTTCCTGCGATAATATGGGATCACTCAGAGCTAAGAGTCAGGACTTTTGAAAAACACAATGTAAACAAGAGCAGAGCCAATGTTGGCAGAAAGTTCACATGAAGCACTTGGTCTCTGTCAATTAAAATCTTTAAGCACTTTCTCTATGGTTTCATATTCATAGTTTTCATTATATTCACTTAAAGAATGACACAGCAGTTTATGTTCAGATAAGTGATTGAATCACCATTTTAGGTAATCTATATACCTTGAGGCATTCTACCTGATAAATTCGCAATTGGCTAAGAGATTCTATACCTTAATGTCTTGAAGCTCAACATTGACAATGTGCTGCAACCTATCATTTAGCATGTGCTCTACCTGAGAAACTCAATTTATGAAGTTAATGGCGGACTCCATGCTTTGTGCAGCATTCAGATTTACTTGATGATACAAATTCGCTACCTGTGACCGAAGAACCTCCTTGTATGTTCCGATTTCTCTCAGAGCAATTGTAAATTTGTGCATAACAGGACCTGAGAAAAAAGAATCATAACATTATCGTAACAGTTCAATACCTTTGCTTCATTATTAACAGAAAACTCATGCAATAAGCAAAAACCAGAGAATCGGCGTCACCTGAAAAAGGTATTCCTGATTAACGTTAACTAGATCAAACAAACAACGTCCGAGCATAGTACCCAATCAACCCCAGCAGAACGTAAGAACACAAAAGTTTTCATTGAGCAAACGCATACCTCCTAATGCAACACAAATAGGGTCATTATGCCCTCCTCCGAAATTCTCAAGAGCAGAGGCAAAGGCAATATCTACATCGTACCCCACACCAAGCCCTTCTCTATAAATTAATGTAAAAGAACATAGAACATAGTAAATATCCATAAAATCCTTAAGAACAACAAATGTTAAGAGTCGATGTGACACGACTCACGTGTACTTTCGACATCCTTTGTAGAACTTCATGCATCTTCCTCGCAATAACTCAGCATTTTCTTCCAAACATTGCATCTGGTTCACCACCAACTCATCATGAGCCCGTTATCCACATTCATGCATATATACATATACGTGCATGGATACATATATTAACTTCAAAAGGAGAAGCAACCATGCACCTGCTGCCGAAACATCGGCGAGTCGTCGAGTTTCGAGAAATGCATTTTCAATTCTCCTCCCGCAAGAACTTCGTCAATGTTGGTCTTTCTTAAAACTTTTCAAAAGGTTTTCGTCTTCTTCTTTCTTCTTTATGCTATATTTCTAAATAGTCATGAGAAGAGAAAATGAGAATGTTTTGTCTGCTACTTTTCATGGATGAATATAGACCCCAAGCCCACTTTTAGTTTGGTTTGGTTTCGTTAGATTAGAACGTAAGTATGTTGTGAATCTGTGATTAAGCTACTGCCAGTTACATTCACGTTTACTAGGTCAAATATTCATGCGGGTTTTGCAAACAAATGTTTAAAAAACCGGGCTTAGGTTAAAAATTAAAAAACTAAAAATTTTAAATATGATTTAAAGAAATTTTTTAATCAAAAATTTTAAAATTTAATTAAAAATAAATTACTAAATAAATTTAATTAATTAATTTTAATTTATAAGAATGTATTAATTTATAAAACTTGACTAATAAATTAATAAACTAATTAATTTTTAACAACAAAAATTATTAAAATAAATTGAATCAGAAAATTAAAAATAGAAATGAAAAGTTGGAAGGTTTAAAATTTTTGTGGTTGAATTGGATGACTTTTTTAATTATTTGTGCAAATTATTTAATTTCCATAGTTTGTATTTTTGATAAAATTTTCCATTTTCACATTTCAATCAATATTTTCTCTTTGGAATTAAAAAATTTAAATAACAATTGTCATTAATATGATAAATAATAAAAAAGATCTTATTTATTTATTTAATATTAATTAATTAATAGTAATCACATATTTGAATTTTGCATAATAGTATTAAACATTCTATACTTAAATTTATCAAAAACTTTAGGGTGTAGATGAGTTAGTAAGGGACTCTTTTGATTTAAATGAGATCACAAGTTTAAACTTGCCCTCGTATATATAATCGTTTAAAATTTAAGGTCAAAATTTTACCTTCTATAAAAGATCTACCTGATTTGAGCAGAGATTAATGTAATACGGATGACTTCAAGTTCCTTCCAATTATTGAGACCCTATTCTAGCTCGTGTTCAACCAAAAGAAAAACTATCAAACTAAACTATGCCGTCACATTAATTTGTGACTCTTGTCGCCTTCTTCATGACACACGCCTGACCCCTCTTCGTCGCTTAAGATCCAGCCTTTTATGCTCCAGTTCTTAGGTTTTATAGGAAAAAGAAAAGATAACGGAGAAGAGGCTCGTCGTCTTTCCACTAACATTATGGGTTCTTCGTTTCTCATACTTTCTCTAACTTAAAAGCCATGGATGGTATTAGTGTAGGACAATATTAGAGTGAGTTTCAAGATTGCTGGTTCTTTCTGAGTGTTGGAGTTGACAGAACTAACAAAGTTCAATATTTCACAGCATTTCGAGACTTAAAAGCCAAAGTGTTTCAAATCGGGGACAGTATACAAATCCCAACAAATATGCACGAGGTAAAAACAGTGGCTTTAACCAGGGAATGAAGCCATTGTTATTCGGTTCTCTACGTGCTTGCCTGTGCGTGCATCGTTTTGTCCTGGATGACTACCCAGTTGTAAAAGCTTGAATTTTTATGGTTAAAGACAAAAGGCTTCAACTTTATTTGTTTGTTGGAAAAGTATGTAAGCACATAAGCTGTAAAACTACAGTCTCCCACTTTTGGAGGGAGCTAATGTTATTATACGAAAGCAACTTGTGCACCAGAAGTAAAATCAGGCTTCATCGATCTCATTTAGAACCAAAGTCTACGAGGAAGGTGCGAATTTCCATTGGAGAAAGCTCAACAACTAGTGTTTCTGGGTTCACAGGGCCTCCTCTTACCACCTTTAGCTCTTCTTCAGAAGCGCCTTCTACTTTCCAAACCAGTCTCTTCTTCTCCATTTTTGCTCTTCCTTGGTTGGCGGACAAACTAGTCTCTGTTACCTTGTTTATCTGACAATTCGTTTAAGATTGAAATATTATTAGACTTTTGGGGCATCAGTAAGCCTTAAAGATGTCATTTTTATACGACCATTTTGTCTTACCTTCTTAAAAGGAAAGACCCTTTTTAGCTCTACTCTTGCCATCGTCGACGGATTATTGTCTTCCCCAATCTTGTATTTGATGCGCCAAAAGAGAAAAATACTTACAAATCGAAATTGGAATGAAACTCAGAACTTGAAGTGTAGAAAACAGGAGAGAACTGCTTGGTGCAAACCTCGTATAAGTGTGCCAACCGAAGTAGAACTTTTCCATCCTCCAATTCCTGTAATTTTAGTGATGAGTGAGATATTGAACTCTAAGTGGGATTGTCCTGCACAATTTCTTAAGATACGCTTTCAAGATGCTAATAATGAACAAAGATCAATTGAGTCTCAGTTGTAGTTTCAATGCAGAGAATGATTTGTCAACCATTAGCACATTTAATTACTTGGAGATTTTCTACAATGGAAGAGAAGATTACACACCTGAAGAGTTACAATTGCCACATTGTCAGGTAAAACATAAGAAGGATACATCCCAGAAAAGGTTGTAACATGAGACTTTGTCCAACTATCTGCATCCTGAAATATAACATATACCATGAGACCACTTGAATACCGTTTAGCCGTATTGCCAACAGAAATGTCTCAGTGTGTAATCTTCACCTGCTCCGCGAAGGCTAGGAAGAATGGAGAATATATCTCTTGGCCATATGATCGGCGCCACTTGGCTCCATCGCCGACAGGATCTATTATGAGGTAATAGCTCCCCACAATCTGTAAACACAATAAAAATTGATTCGAACTCAATGCTTAAAAGTGAAGTCTGAGGTGAACTGAGTCCTTACTTACTGTCAATCCTGTGCACCCATTGTGAACACAAACTGTTTCATTCAACGCCCCTACTACACCTCTTGAATCATCTTCGACTAACCTCCTGTGTGAAAGGAGACGACTGGTTAACATATCAAAGGTCTAACAAACAATGCTTGCTAATTTACTTGCAGGATTAGATTTTAGGAAGAAGAACCTGTGGACCATGATTTCTAATTGTCCATCAACAATGCTTGATCCTCCTACAACTCGATCAACCAGGATTGATACCTCTGAAATGTTGTCCTTCATGTACATTCCAAGATTAATCTGGATTGAAGAGAATACCATAAAATGACTGTCACAATTATCAGTTACTCATATATGTGTAACTGAAACTTTGAATTGTAAGTTTAGAAGGTGATGTCACTACCCTAATGTATGATATTCTAAATTCTAGTGCAATTAACTATTTAGCTCTTATCATTCTTCTGTTGCGAAAATTTGGGACTTGGATGGAGCTGGGTGCAATTAAAATAAAACTGAAAATATTGAAGATAAAATAAGCACATAGATTTTACGCAAAAAACTTCTAAATTAGGGTAAAAACTATGGGCAAGAATAAAAAAAAATTATTACTGAAAAATTGAAGAATTACAAGGAGAAAAAACTAGACACACAAAAATGTACAGAATATTTTTGTCTCCCTCTCACCTCACGTCTCTCTTTTTCTACTTGTTGTGTGTTTCTTCATGTTACTCCTGTTTTTTTATAAGCAGGAGTACCTTATGTGAATGGCTGACAAAATAATCAGCCATTTTGTCCTTACTAGGCATGATAGGAACTACAATTGTTGACAATTTTTTCACTTAAAGATTTGATTAATAATCAATCATGTTTTCACACCGTTCTTTTCTACCTTGTTGCTTTATGTTGCTTATATTTCTGTCAGGCCATATGAGGATCGATACCACATAAACTTGTTAACGTTGATTGCTTTTGTCATAAAATCTGTCAAATTGTCCATTGTATAAATTTTCTGCATGGCCACCATTCCTTCTTCCACTTTCTCACAAACAAAGTGATACTGAATTCAAATGCGTTTTGTCTTTGAATGAGATGTTGGATTCCTTGCAAGATACAAAGCACTTTGGTTATCATCACAAAACAGTGTAATGTTCTCTTGTTTGCATTCTAAGTTCTTCCAACATCAACTTCAAACACACTACTTTTTTACTAGCTTGTGTAGCTGCTACATAATCTTCTTCTATTGTTGACGTATTCACAACTAACTGCAGTTTTGAAACCTAGCTTACAGCTCCTTTAGCTAGTATAAACACATATCTTGTAGTAGATTTACTTTTATCAAGATCACCTGCATAATCAGCATCAATATATCTTCTAACAGTAAAATCTGGTCCTCCATAACGTAATGCAACATTCAAGGTTCCCTTGATATATCTGAGAATCCTCTTCACAATATTCCAATGCTCTTGACTAGGATTTGCCATGTATCGACTAACTACTCTCACTGCATATGCAATGTCTGGTATTGTACAAATTATAGCGAACATTAAGCTTCACACTGCTGATGCATACGGTACTCCATATATCTCCATCCTCTCTTCTTCATTGCTAGGATTCATACTTGAGGATAACTTGAAATTAACAGGAAAAGGGGTAAAAATTGACTTACAATCTTGCATATTGAAACGTTACAAGATTTTCTTTAAATAATACTTTTGAAAAAGCCAAATCTTCCTATTATTTCTGTCTTGGTGAAGTTGCATCCCTAGAATTTTATTTGCTGATCTCCAGTCCTTTATTTCAAATTCCTTAGCCAACTGTGCCTTCAATTCTTTGATACGATCATTATTGGAGCCTACAACCAACATGTCATCCACGTATAATAGCAAAACTATAAAATCATCTTTATCAAACCTCTTAAAATATGCACATGCGTCCGCATTTAGTCTGCTATATCTAAGGCTCATGGTGAAGGAATCAAATATCTTATACCAATATCTCGGTGCCTGATTTAAACCGTACAGAGATTTGTTCAACCTGCAAACCAAATTCTCTTTTCCTTGTTCTTCAAAACCTTATAGCTGGAGCATATAAATTTCTTTTTCAAGATCTTCATGAAGAAATGCAGTTTTCACATCTAACTGCTCAAGTCAAATGTAGTACACATTGCTAGGAACACTCAAACTGTAGTGAGTCGAATTATAGGAGAAAATATTTCATTGAAATCAATTCCTTCCTTCTGAGCATATCCTTTCACCACCAATTTAGCATGATATCGCTCTACTTGATCGTCACCACTCCACTTGATCTTGTAAATGTAAAGATAAAGAAACAGATGGAAAAATCTGATTTGTATTCCGTGGCTGTTAATGTGAACAGCCTTGGTATTTATACCAAGTTTGGTTACAAGATTGTGGAGATAAATACAAATAACAACTATACAAAATAATAGATATATAGATAGAAAATATTTAGCAGTAACTATCAGAATTTCATTCACTAACACCCCCCTCAAGCTGATGGCAGAAGGGATTGAATGTAGCATCCCAACCCCGCAGGACCCGAACCCGATATCGTGGGTGATATCCGAATCCGCGACACACAAGATTGGT
>JANZLD010000006.1:75262396-75272907 GCA_026413575.1 Erythroxylum carthagenense
TTATAAATTAAATTAAAATTGTGATTATTATTTATTATTATGATTTTTGGAGTCATGGCTAGAAATATACAGTTTAACTGTACAATAAGACAATGAACTATTTTGTAATTTTAAAAAAAATTCAGGGACTATTTCATATATTTAAAAAATTACCCGAAATGGTACCCGGTATTAACCGGTATCAGTATAATACCGTACCAGAACTCAATTCGATACATTATTCATAACATTGGAGGTGCCTTATGTGAATGACTGACAAAATGGTCAGTCATCTTGCCCTTACTGGGCATGTAGGCATGCTCCACAATTGTTGACATCTTCTTCATGTGTTGTATCTCAATGCATTTTTTGCATAATCACCAAGTATCCAAGCAGTATGGAAGAAAAAGAAGTTTGTTAATCTTTATTATGCTCTACCAAGTTATTCACCCTGAAACTTCTAAAGTGTCCTGCAGTTTTATAACCCTGAAACTTCTAAAGTATCCTGCAGTTTTTCTTCATAGGGAAAAATGATCTCGCAGTAACTGATTATGTAAGCGTAATCAGAAAGTTAGATTGTTACCAGGTAGTAATTTCCTGCAACAGGTTGGTTTACTTTGAGGTCCCAGTCTTTTCTGTAGTCTCGAATCTGCATAATAATACTTCTTGTGACACAGATGCAATGCAAGGAACACCAATTCTTTTAGAACATTTAGCAGACCAAATAAGGAACATACCCTTTCAAGGAAATCACGTCCATTGGAATCTGTATAGAATACTTTGTTGTTTTTCATAGTTGTCACGAGTTTAGTTATGACCTCTTTGCCAATTCCATCATCAATCGGTATTGGCCCGACCTGATGTTGAGAAAATTGTTAAGTGAGAATTGTTCCTCCCATACAATTGAATCTTCAAAGAAACATCTTAAGGCAGAACATAAATTTACATGAGCAAAATTTTATTAGACTTACGGTGAACTCAAACTCAGCATGTTCTTTTCTCTTGTATAATCTGGTCACCTGCGCAAGGATGGATCTGTCAAAGATAGTACCAGCAAGATACTTTCAAGAAGCATCATACTATCAGTTGGCCTCTAGGTTGATGGTATCATTGTAAGTAAGCAATCTTCCTGAGATTGTACACAACATTTTTACTGGAATACATTTCTGTTTCTGGACTTTGGAGAAACTAACTGGTTGCTGATGACTGTACAATGAGATAAAATACCTGATGAATCCACGAATTTATTCTTTGATGTACTTCATGAAACAAAGGTCCCCGCAAAATCATGAAGTCAACCTGAAAAATAGACTCCATATTTACTCATTAACAGCAAACACTAGTGGGCTAAGCTCTTCAGAAGGCCTTTCCTACCTGTCCTTCAGATTTGATGGGATAGGTACCATTCGGCCGGAAGATGTACGCTCCAGAGGCCTTCAGAATGTTAAGTTCCACAGAATTTAAACAAGCTTCTCAATGCATGATGGCACAACAATACACTAGAGTTGATAGTAAAGTGAACAAAATGTCAATTCAAGGAGAGTGCTGTAATACCTTTGAGTCCTGGTCGCCTTCGTACCCAGCATAATAGCCATATGTTTGTTCCAAAGATGCTTTCACCTTTAATTTAGGACTGAAATGACTTGGGTGCAAATTCTTTTCCGAATTGACAGCAATACCTTATTACGTGACAGCTAGAGTATATCTCCATGAATAATAAACACTGGGATGAAGAATTGGAAAGCAACATACCGAGCTTCTGCTATTTATGTACTCAGTAAGCTTCCCTTCTTTCCCGGAAAAAATTAGTTTCAGATTTCCAGGCCCTATTTCGATTCTATCAGTTTGTGCGCATTCTATAGTAGGCATTTGCATGACAGAAGTAGCAGCTGGTCATAAAGAGAACAAGCATAACAAAATTTCCATGTTAAAGCTACAATTAAACTTTCCTCTATGAGAACTGTTTCATGTATAACGACAACCATGCTTACCACCATGTTTACCAGCTGAGGTATCAATTGAGATAAAGTAAGTGTTGAAACCCAAAGGAGGTACGGATGCTGAAAATGCAAGCCAGTATTTGGGAGTCACATTGGGAGAGATACCCAAATAGGCTTCTGAATAGTAGTTTCTAATGCTTATGGAGGCATTCAATAGAGGTAAGATCTGCGACTCAATATCTCTTCCTTTTGAATCTTTAACCATGACATTCTCGTTCAGAACCTACAGCAAGTTAGGAAGGTGTAAAGATACACATAAGCTATACACACTGTGCAAGTAAAGCTATCGTCTTTTACCAGAATTTCTTGGCTAGTATAAACTTTGTGAAACCTTATGATGTCAAGTCCTGAGAACTATACAAGTATTGTATATTCTACTCGTATGTGCTTTTTATTCGTTAAAAATGAGCATCCAACAGGAAATCAGATGTTCAAGTAGCAAAAAAGCTGGCTAAATTAGAGTAATAAGGATAACTGACAGGAATTCTTATGATGTCATATCTTTTCCATCCCAAAGAATTATAGACGACTACCACCTGTAGAACAGATAGCATGGAATGATTATATAGATTTTAGTGAAACAAAACAACTGTTCTTGGAATGATTACAGAACTTAGAAGTCCTTACCAAGTTTTTTCCTTTCATTAGATTAACCTCTGATGCTGGACAGTAACTAATATTCAGAAGCGGGCACTGAAACAGTTTAAAGGACACAAACAATTACAGTAGATCCAACATGTAATATTAATCAAGAACCAGATCAAGGCTTTCAAATCTTGAATTAGAAACAGTCTATGAACTTGTTTTTTCGTCCCTTAGAATGGTAAAAATTCTTCTAACTCTGCCTTGAGTGGTTCAATGTTATTGTCAAAAAAAACTATGCAGCGAGGGCTGATACAAAGTAAAACAAGTCAGCATTTGATATGATTGTGTTTACCTGTTGAAATTTGTTGACTTGATTCATGCAACCAGGTTTTGAATTCATATTTGCCATGCAAGAAAGAGATGTTCCAACCACTTCTTCAGCCTGCAAGAAACATTTTTAGATTTGGAGCAATTCAAATTTAGCAAAGACTCAGGAAAAGTGAAAACAAACCTCTGTGTGGCCTATTGACAACCTTTTCGCATAATCATTAGCAACATGCTGCTTCTCTGTGCCAGAAACTCCGTCATGATGTTGAGCAATTGCTAATGCATCAGCTAAAGATTCTGTATTAGGTCTTAATTTACTTCTTCCTTTGAAAAATTCTAATTGCCTTGCTGCCTGTAAGAGAATTTGCATTCGAATGAGAATAATCTATTTCAATTATTTCACCAGGCAAATCACATTGTTCTTACCAAATAATAGCCACTCAATTTTCTAATATAACCTTTAAGGGCTGGTCTACTTGTAAAATATCCTGTCCAATAAGCATTTTCCATGTCTGCATATCTGATAAATTTGAACCATATTGGACAGGTTAAAATTGAGAGGAGAAGCTACATAAAAGTAAAACTAAATCGGTATTGTAGCTAACGGAAAGTAGTCATCTGTTTTGAGAGGCCAGGATTCGTTTGTAGCATGTTTAGCATCAGTGTACATTGAGGGGGTTGAGTATAGAGCATTGACACGCCCGTCCTGCAAACGTTTGAATCCAGTACTTAATTGGCATCAGGATTCAGAGAAATTAATATGATCTGAAGATCCCATGAAGTATGAGAAAACTATTATAAGAAGATTGAACCTGTATCAGAAAGGCAGATGACTTGAACAGATACCACCAAGTCAGGATCAGCAGAAAGGATGATTCAATCATCAGAAGATGATAAAATCTTCTTTCTTTATTATACGAACATATTATTTTGTATTATTCTTTTTGGAAGTAAAATGATTCTACTAAACACAAGTAGTTAGCTATTTGTAGCCTCAAGAAGCTTCATGAGCTGTCTTGATGAGGACAAACCTGATTTACATAGTTGATAAGTTTGTCCATTTGTTTAAACCATGTCTCAGTATATTGATACTGGAAATCGTCCCCCATCGTCCACATGATATGATTTGTTCGAGTTATGTTAGCCTAGAAAAGAAAAGACAGGGACTAGCTTTTTACGTCCAGCAAACAGAAGTTAATCAGTTGGATGCACAAATCTGACAAGATCACTACTCCTGATAAGATCATTTCTCCTCTCATTCCAGTTCTAAGAATGGCATTTTGAGGTTGAAACTGAGGAAGAGTCTTCAGAGAACAGAAATGAAAACTACGTTCTTACTTGTTTTATTGCAGCAGATACAAATTCGTTGACACGCTGGGGGACATTGTAGTCAAAGAAGTTGTTATCATCCTTCACATAAAAAACAAAATCATACATTGGAGACATATGAACTTAAAGTGAATTGTAAAGGATGCTTCACTAAAGACACGAGGGAAAGGAGGTTCTTGACGTATGATTTACCTGAACAATAGGGGAATCAAAATCTGCATTAACTTCATAGTAGAAGTCTCCTGGAGGTCCATAACCATCAGGTAATGCATCGGCAAATATCTACACAAATGAAACAATAAGAAATCAGGCCACTTACATTGCATTATAAACAACCAGGAAATGTTTAGAGAGGCTCACCTGAGATGATGATCCAAAAGTTTTAGAGCCCCTCCAGACAACCTCAAGGGTCTTCTTATTTGCTCGTTTAGCATGGTCTTGATAGTCTATCCGTCCGAAAAAGACAGAGTCAAACCCAACCTGAAGCCAGAAATTGTGTCAAAATATAGGCTTGACAAGAAGCTGCTTGTGCTTTTCCTGTTTGTGCAAACAAATGTTCAAGGATCATGTATGTACTGATGAACGATACAGCCAATTTGTCAGATGACAGTTTGAGGAGAGAAGTTTATCGGGTTTAGATACCTCTGCACCTAACAAGTAGGCCTGTACTGCTGAATGTCCAAAAGTATCAATTTGCCAACCAGTTCTAGGAGTTACATTGAACTCTTCTTTGATGAATCTATGTCCCAGAGTTGTTTGATCAATCATGTCTATATAATGTGTAGCGGCCTCGTCATGCATGCACATACCCCCATTTCTGCAGAAGAAAATTTATAAAGAAAAAAGCAGTTTACATCGCAATTTGATTATAAAATATTTCCAGGATACACCAAATCCAATCTTCTGCATGCAAAAAAGAAGAACGAGAAAAAGTATATATGTTGTTGGATTTTACGGTACATTAGCTCAAGTCGACCGGATCTGACAAGCTTCCTGACTATGTTTCTAACTCTTTTGTTCTGTTCTTTCCACCAGCGCTGGAAAAAAGCCTGAAACATTTTTTTTTCTTAATTTCGTTGGCAATGATATCATCAAGAAGAACAAATATAAAATTTTGGTTAAGAAATGAAACATCGGGTTCAATAGAACTAATAAAAACCTGTTCAACATATACAAACTTCCGATTCTTATCAGCCAACAAGGCAGGGACAAGGGAATCCTGTATATTTTGCACACATGCTCCCTGCAGAAGACACCAGCCAATGAAACACAAAACTCAAACAAAATGAACAAACTTCCTTTAGAATCAGCCACTTAAAGACTGACAATTTGGTGAGTAAAAGTTAATACATTAATGAAGGATCAAAAGAAACAGAAGTAAAGCAAACCTGGATGGAATTGTTGGCGCCAACGTAGTACTGATCAACAGTCTTCAACCAACCGACATCATCATGCGTGTGAGGCACCAAGTGAACATTTTCCCTGGAACAATTCTTGAAGTTGTGTTGTAAGCAATGTACTTAGAATCAACGAGAAAAAAGTGCAACCCTTTGACCAAAAACAGCAGCAACAGTGGCCAACATTGCTGGAATTCCATGTGAAGTGAGGTATAGCTATGTTTTGGATATCAGTTTCTGGGACACCCTTGAACATTAGCCAAGTTTAAATATTGAAGAACTGATGTAAAAGGAAAGACAAGAACTGAGACAACTGGTTTTGTTGTGTTTTTGTTTGACGACGAGATATGGAATTTTTGTATGTCAATAATAATCGACTTCTGGGGTCCGCAGGAAAAACTCTTCGAGAGGTTTTGCATTTAGACTTTGGACGTTGGCGCTTAGTTTCGATTCTGTGCGTGCTTAGTTTGTCAAATTCTGTGATTTATTCAGGTATCTTTTTTTTTTTTTTTTTTTGGTATAAAGGAAAAAGTCACAACAAAATACATGACTAAGCGAGCGATACTGATCCTAGCTATATCCTCTAGGAGGATTGAGAAGCACCCTCAGGGTGCATTTATAAAAGTGGTAATCCCTAATTCAAAATTGACAATAAAATTGGCAAGTCAATTAGCATACCTATTACCTTCGCAGTAGATATGACGAGGGACTACGACCTAGTTGCGATTCAATAATTCGTTGATGCTCATAACTAAAGGATTGAGCGACGTTGTTCTTTTGGTGGAGTTTGATAGAGTACTCATCACTATTTGAGAATTCTGCTCTAATTCTATCTTGCAGTATCCAAGATTCCATGCCATATTCAGTCCAGAGAAGATGCCCCAGAGTTCAGCAGAAACCGAGGAACACCATGCAATATTTTGAACGAAGCCTCCCATCCAAGCCCCAGAGCTATCTGGAATAAGTCCCCCCGCTGTGGCCGAATGTGTTGTGTTTTTATACACCCCGTCAGTGTTCAATTTTATCCACCCAGGAATAAGTTTGCTCCAGTTTTTTTTGAAACAACTTATCAGTTTTTTTAAAACTTTTTGATCATCTTAAAAAGTTATTGATGTATTTGATGAATAACTTACTAGTTAGCTTATTTAACTTCAATAAGTTAACTTGTAGGAGCTTTTAGGGTTAGTTGTTTGCCTAATGACAGTATTGCCCTCTACTTTATTCTCTACTTTTGCTATGTATATTTTCAAAGTTAACTTTTTTTATTGTACTGAATTTTGGAAGAATATAATAAAGGGGTTTATTAAACATTTTAATCTTTATTTAATTTTATAATATTAGTTTACATTTAAAAAGACCATAATATTAAGTTTTTTAACATAAAGAGTCACATCAAATTAATATTTTTAGTATATAACTAGTATCTGTGTCATACTATAATTATAAGGCCTCAAAATATATCTTAGTTGAAATAATACATGTTTATGAAAGTAAATGTATGATAGGAGTTAGAATTCTACTGTGATTAGAATATGAAAGATATATGATTTAAATTTTTGGTCAAGTGAATAATGGTTAGTGAATTGGAATTAATTGATTTCATTAGAAAATTAAGGTATTTAAACGAACATTTGGTCTAGGAAAAGTTGTCAAGTGGTAAGTTAAGTTGATACATGAAAATTAGAACGATTAACCTATGAGTTAGTGACATTTGGCATGATTACAACATTGACAAATGGCAACACTAAGTGTGTGACATATGACCTAATGCATCATTGACACATGCCAGCTCCTTCAAGGGACACATGAAGCTTATACATGGAGACATATGTTGCTTCAATTCTATGATACCTAGCTTTGGATGTGGCAAATTTTACTAGAGCAAGTCTTCACTTTGTTCTCTTCTCTCCATCGAAATTCTCCTACTCCCCCTCTCAACTTTTGGACCTTTGCTGAAGCTTGGATCATCATCTTTGTAAGTTATTTCATCAAGAAGTAGGTCATGTAACTTTATGTAATATTATCTAGTTGGTGATGAAAGTTACACCTTAAACTTAGGTATGTGTTGGATGTTCAGAAGCTTGGTTTAGCTGGATTCTTGGAGTTGAATTTGAAGTTTAGTAAGGTAAAGGAATTATAAACTTAGTATCTTGTGATAACATGTATTGTTTGATGTTTGATATAGATCAATTGTGTATTGAAATGGGAAAGAATTAAGGTTTGATACATGTTGGAAACTGGTTCGGATGAGTAGTTCTACTGGACAGGTTTCGGTATGTTAGCCATATCTTGCCCTGTAGGTATCCAAATTAGATGAATTTAAATTCATATTAAACTAGAAACTTATATCTACAACTTTCATGAAGGCATCGAATTTGATTTCTATCACTAAGTGTGTCAAAATTTAGCTTGAAGTTGAGTATTTGGAATCTGTCACTGTTTGTGAACACTCTGTAGTCAGTTGGGCATAATTTTCAAAATACTGAACCAAATTGCATAAAATTGGTGTTAATAGAATCTTAAGACATAAAGGAACAAATGTTTAGAGAATATTTGGCCTAAATCCTTCATTTTCATTGTCAAAATAACCATGTAACATTGACCCAAAAGTGTGTTTTGGGGAAAAACTGGAAGAAAATGATGAAGTACGATGGATTATGATAAATGAAGTATTTTCACTGAAGTTGCTTTGGTATTTCGATTATAGCTTGAACTGTAGATCTCTAAATGAGTTGGTTCTTAATTCAAATTAAACTGGAGATATATTTCTACAACTTTCTTCAAGAAGTCAAATTTTAATTATGTCTCTAAGATTTTCAAAATTGGCAAGAAATTGAGTCTTGGCTTAGGCTGTAGCACTGCCAGGAACAGAATCATGTCCTGTAGTTATTGAATAAACTATGTTGATGTAGGCTGAATTAGACTGAGATGTCTTCACCAAATTTGTAGCTTATTCTCTTAGCTTTAAATTGGTATAAAGTTTATAATTTTTGGATATTGGAATTGAGAGTTATGAGGTGTACAACTTGGAGGCATAATCATGCATTAGCCAAAATTTCAAATATACACAATCTGTGGTATTTTGAGCATAACTCATTGAATACTAAACTAAATTGGATGAACTTAGTATCATTGGAAACCTAAGACAAAGAGGAAAAACTTTCTAAAAGAAAGTATTACCTAATTACCTCACCTTCCTGATGAGAATAATTGAGCAAAGTGGACCCGAAGGAGGATTGTGAAATAAATCTGGATTGAGGGATTGAGTATGATTTCACATGATTGATAATGTGATAAGATTAAGGATAAGAAACCCATATTTTTGACATGGACATGCATCATACTTATTCAGTATACATGAATGTGCATAATTGAATTCATAATTGTGCACAATAGTAATACGTATTTGTATTTAATGTTTTAGAGGAACCCTTAGAGTGACCAATTCTAGATATTGCCGAGACTTTGAGGAAATAAGCAAACAGGGAGCTTTTGTGAGTAACCTAAGATGGTCTCACCTTGATTTGTTTTGTTTACTACTAAATTGAATTTGATATTGATGAATGTGTACTGATTCCGGAGGTATTGGTTGATGAATGTGATATTAAAGTGTTACTTGCATGTGAATATGATTGACAACTTGCTTTCCACATGAAATGTTTGAAATGACTTTGTTTTGTTTTAAAACTTTTGAGTCCTAGTTGTGGGTAAATAGGCATGCCTAGAAGGGTCTGCAGCTGCTTTTGTGACACTTCGTTGTCTTCTGTTAATGACACTTCAGTGTCTTCTGTTATTGAAATTTCGGTGTCAAGACTTCGGTCTTTTCTGTATAAGTCCCGTTAGCCGCTTCTGTAAATAGATTTAGCAGTCATCTGATTTTGTATTCTGATATCTGCTTGATTCTGACATAAACCAAATTGTATTCTGATTCTGAAGAGTTTATACCCTCTTGTGATATTCTATTAGGGTTTGTAACGCCAGGCTAGTATTGAAAAAATTGAAAGTTTGGGCATAATAATAATAATATTATTACTTGCTTTATTACTTTACTTAAAGTATACAAAGGAATGCTCTCTCAATCCTTAAGTGTCTTCCCCACTCATTTGTTCAGAGTGTTTCTCTTATACTCTCTTCTTTGAGAAGAGCGAGGCTCAAATAAGTTATTTATAGGCACCTCTAAATGACTAAGTTAGAATCTTAATAAAACTCTACCAGCTAAGATCACAATCTTATCCTTATCAAATTATATTATTCTAACCAATAGCGGACATCCCCATCTAATCAGGACTTTATCTAATATGATTAAGCTACATTACAATAACAAGATAAAAGATTAAACTATTTATGAATGATTTTCTATATCTACGAAGATCTCCTCTATCTTTAGGTGATCCTTCTACATGATCTTTATCTCTGAGAGCTGATGTTCATCCATTATGATCTTATCCACTATTGTCACTTTTTGAAGTTCGGGTTAGAATTGAAAAAAACTGAAAATTTGAGCATTTTATTGCCACTTTTTGAAGTTCGGGCTATAACGAAGTGAATCACACGTTATTACAATGCTTATTATACGATGTATAAATGCACAAGAAGGGGGGGGGGGTTGAATTGTGTATTTCTCATTTTTTTAAAAAACCTTCAAAAAACGTTTTGTAAAAAGAAAAACTTGTTCTTTTCACACGAACTACTGTAAATCAAAGTTAATTGTATTCTTCGAAAACTTGTTTGAAAACTAAGTAAAATTGAAACTTTGAACGATGAGAGAGATAAGGTAGAGAGAAGTTGATACAGTAATTTTTATACTGGTTCACCCTAAACCGTGGGCTACGTCCAGTCCTCAGATGTCTCTCTGAGATTTCACTACTTCTCAAATGTTACAAGTATTCTTTTA
>JANZLD010000006.1:75277082-75288563 GCA_026413575.1 Erythroxylum carthagenense
ATTGGAGGTTGTGCCGTTAGCTGGAAAGCTACTCTACAACATGTAGTGGCTTTATCTACTACTGAAGCAGAATATATTTCAATTACTAAGGCAATCAAAGAAGCATTATGGTTTAGAGGTTTATTTGGTGAGTTATCCTTTCATCAAGGGGTTACTACTATTTATTGTGACAGCCAGAGTGCTATTCATTTGACGAAAGATCAGATGTATCATGAAAGGACAAAGCATGTTGATGTGAAGTATCATTTCATTCGGGATACTATTGCAGAAAAGAAGGTCCTTATTTAGACGATTAACACTAAGGACAATCCTGCTGACGTGTTTACGAAAGTTCTTCCAATTTACAAGTTCAAGCAGTGCTTGGATTTAATTGACATCTGTAGTTGGTGATATAGCCCTTTTGGGGCTTTGTCTGAGAAGGTGGAGTAGATCACTAATTGTTCGGGACCTAGTCAAGGTGGAGATTTGTTGCATGCTTGGCCCCTCCCCAAGTTAAAGAAGGCTGGCATTGATTGGTTGCATGTAAAATAATTACTGGCGGCTGGGTCATGCATTCAACAAATTCGGATGGTTCATTCATTAAACATCAATGGTTGTTTGTTATAAGTCAAATAAGGATGCACCTAACATGGTTAAAATCTTCAAGCATGCTTTGGAGGGATTTTGCCTATGTGCAGATCACGAAGGATTAACAATTTGAGAGAGTTGGCTTGGATGGATACTCTCAAATATTACTATAAATAGAGGCTTCAACACAAGCACAATACACACACCATTTTGCCCTTCTAAAATTTGTATATTTCTGAGCCTTTTGTTTCTGCAGTTTGTACTTATATTCATTCTCCACATATTAATAAAATTGCTCACCTTCCGGTCGTAGACATAGGTCACATTGACCGAACCACGTAAATCTTTGTGTCCTGTCTCATTTATTTTTGTCTATCTTTATTTTTGTTATTATATTTCGGATTATTAAATTCAATCGGTACCCGATCTAAGAGCATTTTATCTTTACACATTGTTATTCGAAAGTGATGTGCCCACCTGTGTTTGCATCGTTTGGCCGTGGATGACCACTCAATTGTAAAAGCTTGAATCTTTACGGTTAAAGAAAAAAGGATTCAACTTTATTTATTTCTTGGAGAAGTATGTCAGCAAATAAGCTGTAAAACTACGGTCTCCCACTTTTAGTGGGAATTGATGCCATCTATTCTGAAGCAACTTGTGTACCAGAAGCAAAATCGATCTCATTTAGAACCAAAGTCTATGAGGAAGGTCCGAATTTCCATTGGAGACAGCTCAATAACTAGTGTTTCTTGGCTTACAGGGCCTCCTCTTACCACCTTTGGCTCTTCTTCAGAACCGCCTTCTACTTTCCAAACCAGTCTCTTCTTCTCCATTTCTGCTCTTTCTTGGTTGGCGGACAAACTAGTCTCTGTTATCTTGTTTATCTGATAATTCATTTAAGATTGAAATATTATCAGACTTTTGGAGCATCAGTAAGCCTTAAAGATGTCATCTTCATGCGAACGTTTTGTCTTACCTTCTTAGAAGGAAAGACCCTTTTTAGCTCTACTCTTGCCATCGTCGACAGATTCTTGTCTTCCCCAATCTTGTATTTGATGCGCCAAAAGAGAGAAATACTTAGAAATTGAAATGGGCGTGAAACTCAGAACGTGAAGTGTAGAAAACAGGAGAGAACTGCTTGGTGCAAACCTCGTATAAGTGTGCCAACCGAAGTAGAACTTTTCCATCCTCCAATTCCTGTAATTTTAGTTATGAGTGAGATATTGAACTCTTAAGTGGGATTTTCCTATGCAGTTTCTTAAGATACGCCTTCAAGATGCTAATAATTAGCAAACATGAATTAAGTCTCAATTGTAGTTTCGATGCACAGAATGATATTTGTCAACCATTAGCACAGTTAATTACTTGAGCAGATTTTCTACAATGGAAGAGAAGATTACACACCTGAAGAGTTACAATTGCCACATTGTCAGGTAAAACATAAGAAGGATCCATCCCAGAAAAAGTTGTAATGTGAGACTTTGTCCAACTATCTGCTTCCTGCAATATGTTGATAGAACATGAGACTAATTCAACACCAGTTAACCGCATTGCCAAAGGAAATGTCTCAGTGCCCGCAGTTTCACCTGCTCTGCGATGGCTAGGAGGAATGGAGAATATATCTCTTGGCCATATGATCGACGCCACTTGGCTCCTTCGCCGGCAGGATCGATTCTGAGGTAATACTTCCCCACAATCTGTAAATACAATTATAATGGATGTGAACTGAATGTTTGTGAAGTCTATAACTCTGAGGTGAACGAGTTTGTGCTTACAGTCAATCCTGTGCATTCATTGTGAACACAGACTGTTTCATTCAACGCCTCTCCCACTCCTCTTGAATCATCTTTAAGCAACCTCCTGTAGGAAAAGAAATGACTAACTAACATAACAAATTATGACCAAAAATGACTGCTACCTGACTTTTAGAATTTTATTTTAGGAAGAAGAACCTGTGGACCATGAGTTCTAATTGTCCATCGACAATACTTGATCCTCCTATAGCTCGATCGACCAGGATAGACACCTCTGAAATGTTGTCCTTTATGTACATTCCAAGATTAATCTGGATTGAGGAGAACATCATAAGATGGCTGAAACAATTATCACTTACACAGGTATGTGCAAGCAAAACTTTAGTATGTCAGTTTACTTTAGAAGGGTGCAACATTGCTACTGTCCTACTGTCCGATATTTTCAATTTTATTACTTTACTATTAACTCTTTTCTTCATCTGTTGCATCTCAATGCATTCTTTGCACAGTCACTTATTGTCCAAGCGGCCTGGAAGAAAAGGAAGTATGTTAATCTTTATTATGGTCTGACAAGTTGTCCACCCTGAAACTTGTAAAGTATACTATACAACTTCTACAGAGGGAAAAAATGATCTTGCAGTAACTGATTATGTGAGCATAATTATAAAGGTAGATTATTACCGGGTAATAATTTCCTGCAATAGGTTGATTTACTTTCAGGTCCCAGTCTTTTCTGTAGTCTCGAATCTGCATAACAGTAATTCTGTGACACAGATGTAACATACACCAGCCCTTTCAGAACATTTTTAGCAGACCAAATAAGGAGCATACCCTTTCGAGGAAATCACGTCCGTTAGAATCTGTATAGAATTCTTTGTTGTTTTTTGTAGTTGTCATGAGTTTAGTTATAACCTCTTTGCCAATTCCATCATCAATCGGGATTGGTCCAACCTGATGTTGAGAATATTGTTAGTGACAATTGTTCCTCCCTTACCAACTCTTCAAAGCAACTTCTTAAAACAGAAAGATTGATTTACTTGATGAAAATTTTGTTACACTTACAGTGAACTCAAACTCTGCATGTTCTCTTCCCTTGTATAATCTGGTCACCTGCAAGAATGGGTCAGACAGAGTACCAGCAGATAATTTTACAATGCATTATACTATGTTGTGAATTGGAAGAGATAGTTTCATCTTTTGAAAACAAATTGAATGAGAACCTTTCCCCAGCAGACCAGTCAGCCCTTTAGGCTGATGGTATCATTTGTCAAGAAGCAATCTTCCAGGTATTGTACATAACGTCATAAAACTGTTCCTGGACTTCGGGAAACTAACAACTGGGTGCTGATGATTGTACAATGAGGTAAAATACCTGATAAATCCATGAATTTGTTCTTTGATGTACTTCGTGAAGCAAAGGTCCTCGCAAAATCGTAAAGTCAGCCTGAAATATAGATCGTAAAGTCAGCCTAAAATATAGACTCCATATTTGCTGAACAGCAAACACACAGTTGTTATGAGTCAAGCTGTTCAGAAGCTTTCCTACCTGCCCTTCGGGTTTGATGGGATAGGTACCATTCGGCCGGAAGATGTATGCTCCAGAGGCCTTCAGAAAGTTAAGTTCCACAGAACTTAAACAAGCTTCTCCATGCAGATGGAACAACAATATAGTAATAGTGAAATGGGCAAACCTGTGAATGCTGGTCGCCCTCGTACCCAGCATAATAGCCATATGTTTGTTCCAAAGATCCTTTGACCTATAACTTGAGATGGAAATGAGTTACAAATTCTTTTCAGAAATGAAAGCAATACTTTATTTCTTAAAACATCAAAGAAAATCTCCATGAATACTAAACACGCTTTGATGAAGTAAGTGGAATGCAATGTACCGAGCTTCTGCTATTTATATACTGAGTAAGCTTTCCTTCTTTCCTGGAATAAATTAGTTTCAGATCCCCAGGTCCTATTTCAATTCCATCCGTTTGTGCTAATTTTGCACTTGGCCTTTGCATGTCAGAAGTAGTAGCTGCAGAACAAGCATAACGAAATTTTCATATTACAAGCTACGAATACACTTTCTTCTCCGTGAGAGGTACTTAAGGTGCACCAATCATCATTACCATCCTGTTTAGCCGCTGAGTTATCAATGGAGATAAAGTAAGTGTTGAAACCCAGAGGAGGTACCGATGCCGAAAATGCGAGCCAGTATTTAGGAGTCACATTTGGAGAGATACCCAAATGGGCTTTAGAATAGTATTTTCTTATGTTTAAGGAGGCATTCAACAGAGGTAAAATCTGTGACTCAATTTCTCTTCCTCTTGAATCTTTAACTGTGGCATTCTCATTCAGGACCTACAGCAAGTTAGGAAGGTTAGAATATACTTAGATACACATATACTATACATACTGTACAAGTGAAGCTGTCGGCTGTTACCTAGGGTTTACTGGGGGGGGGAAACCATATCTATGTTTCAAAACAGATGTCTGTCCTGTCCTGAGAACTATATAATTAATTATTGTATATTCCACTTCTATGTGCTTTCTTATTGTTAAAAATGAGCATCATACAGGAATCAGATGTTTCTATTCAAAGTTTAGGCGCTAGTTCTAGTAATAAGGAGTACTGACAGGAATTCTTATGATGTCATCTCTTTTCCATCCCAAAGAATTATAGATGACTACCACCTGTCGAACAGATAGCATGAGATGATTATATAAAGTTTGGTGAAACAAAATAACTGTTCTTGGAATGATTACAAAACTTCTTAGAAGTCCTTACCAAGCTTTTCCCTTTTGATAGATTAACCTCTGATGCTGGACAGTAACTTATATTTAGAAGGGAGCACTGAAAAGTTCAAAGGACACAACGATTACAGTAGATCCAACGTGTAGATATTAATCAAGAACCAAATAAAGGATTCCAATTTTTGAATGAGAAACAGTCTATAAACTTGGTATTTCTTTCATCCCTCATACATTTGTAAAATTTGCTACTAACTCTGCCTTAAGTGTGTAATAATCTAATGATGAAATGGTTCAGTGTTAAGTTAAGCCTATGCAGTGAGAGGCTGATACAAGGTAAAACAAACCAGCATTTAACCAGAATGTGTTTACCTGTTGAAACTTGTTGTCTTGATTCATGCAATCAGTTTTTGATGTCATATTTACCATGCAAGAAAGAGATGTTCCAACCACTTCCTCAGCCTGCAAGAAACGTATTTAGATTTGGAGCAATTCAGATTTAGCAAAGATTCAGGAAAAGGTGAAGACAAACCTCTATGTGGCCTATTGACAACCTTTTCGCATAATCACTAGCGACATGCTGCTTCTCTGTGCCAGAAACTCCATCATGATGTTGAACAATTGCTAAAGCATCAGCTAAAGATTCTGTGTTAGGTCCTACTTTACTCCTTCCTTTAAAGAATTCTAATTGCCTTGCTGCCTGTATGACAATTTGCATTTAGGTGAGCATAATCTGTTCCAAGTATTTCGCCAGGCAACTCACATTGGTCTTACCAAATAATAACCACTCAGTGTTCTAACATAGCCTTTGAGGGCTGGTCTACTTGTAAAATATCCTGTCCAATAAGCATTTTCCATGTCTGCATACCTGATACATTTCAACCATATTGGACAGGTTAAAATTGAGAGGAGAAGCTACATACAAGCAAAACTAAATTGGTATTGGAACTAACGGAAAGTAATCGTCTGTTTTGAGAGGCCAGGATTCGTTTGTAGCGTGTTTAGCATCAGTGTACATTGAAGGGGTTGAGTATAGAGCATTGACACGCCCGTCCTGCAAATGTTTCAATCCAATACTTACATTAGCATCAGGAATTATGAAATCAATATGACCTGAAGATTCAAGTATCAGAAAGATAGACGAATTGGATAACGAGGTTAGCCATTAGCCAATTAATGCATATCAGTAACTCAGGATCAGCAGATGATAAAATCTTCTTTCTTGTAATATATGTTTATATGCTTTTGTGTAATTCTTATGCTTTTCTGTAATTCTCTAGAGATAAAATGATGCCATAAATATGCCAAGCTAGCTATTCGTTACCTCATTAAGCTTCATAAGCTATCTTAGTAAGGATTTACCTTATTTACATAGTTGATGAGTTTGTCCATTTGCTTGAACCATGTCTCAGCATATTGATACTGGAAATCTGTCCCCATCGTCCACATGATGTGATCGGTTCGAGTTAACTTAGCCTGGAAAAAAAAGAAATTAATCAGTTAGCTACACAGATCTGGCTAGAAGACACCTGGTAAGATCAGCACTCCTCTATTTTCAGGTCATAACGTAAATCTCAGAATGGCTATTTGGTGTTGAATTTTGAAACTGAGGAAGAGTCTTCAGAGAACAACAGAACTAAGCTTGATGAGCAAATGAAGACTATGTTTCTTACTTGTTTCAGTGCAGCAGATACAAATTCGTTCACACGCTGGGGGACATTGTAGTCTAACAAATTGGTATCATCCTTCAACATTAAAGAACACAATCATATATTGAAGAAATATGAGTTACAATGAAGGATGCTTGGCTAACAGCATCAGGAAAAGGGAAAGGAGGGGTTTGAGTTATTATTTACCTGTACAATAGGGGAATCAAAATTTCCGTTAACTTCATAGTAGAAGTTACCCGGAGGTCCATAACCATCAGGTAATGCATCTGCAAATATCTAGACAGGTGAAAGAACAAGAAATCAGACCACTTACTACAACTGTTATAAAAGAAGATAAACAACAAATATAGCTGCCTGTCTATGTCTGCTTTTGTAATCAGGCTACTTGCATTGTGATACACCTTCACATATGACTCACCTCACTTCTCAAGCAGGTATCTCAGGTCACTCCTCGCAGGAGGACAAAGAAACTATGTCTCAGGGTTTCCATACCCTCACCCTTCTCAATAAAATGGATAGACTTACATATATGATATACGTCAACTCACCTCATCAATATCATACCGCATTATAAACAAACACGAAATGGTTGAAAAGGTTCACCTGTGTTGATGACCCAAAAGTTTTAGAGCCCCTCCAAACAACCTCAAGGCTTTTCTCATTTGCTCGTTTAGCATAGTCTTGGTAGTCAATTCGTCCAAAAAAGACAGAGTCAAACCCAACCTGAAGAGTGAAGCCAGGCAATGTATTAAAGAAATTAGCAAGATAGGCTTGGTAAGAAGCTGCTTGTGGTTTTTCCCATTTATGCAAACAAATCTCCAAGGATCGGATATCTATACTGATGAATGATACAGCAGACTTATCAGTAAACAGATTTGAGAAGAGATCTTTATTGGGTAAGGTACCTCTGCACCCAACAAGTAGGCCTGTAATGCTGAATGTCCAAAGGGATCAATTTGCCAGCCAATTCTTGGAGTGACATTGAACTCTTCTTTGATGAATCTATGTCCCATAGTTGTCTGATCAATCATGTCTATGTAATGTGATGTGGCCTCATCATGCATGCACATACCCCCGTTTCTGCAACAGAAAATACAATAAGAAGAACAATTTACATCCTAATTTGATCCAGGATCTTCCCAGGATACCCCGAATCCTATCTTATGTATTTTGTTTGATTTTAACGTACATTAGATCAAGACGACCAGATCTGACAAGCTTCCTGACTATATGTCGAATTCTCTTGTTCTGTTCTTTCCACCAGCGCTGGAAATATGCCTGAAACATTAAAAAAGGTGCAGCTTTTTCATGACTTTGTCGGGAATAAAACTTGAGCAAAACAAATCGAAAAACTTATCTCAGGACTAAAAATTGGAGTTCAATAAAACTAGTGAAAACCTGTTCAACATATACAAACTTGCGGTTCTTATCAGCCAATAAAGCAGGAACCAGAGAATCCAGTATATTCTGGACACACGCTGCCTGCAGAAGACACCAACCAACAAAGAACACAACTCAAACATAGTTAACGTCCTTTGAAATCAGCCACTTAAAGGGTGTCAATCTGAAAATTAGAACTTGGTACATTAATGGAGGATCAAAAGAAACAGAAGTAATGCAAACCTGAATGGAGTTGTTGGCGCCAACGTAGTACTGATCAACAGTCTTCAACCAACCGACATCATCATGCGTGTGGGGCACCAAGTGAACGTTAATCTTCCCCGGAACAATTCTTGAAGTTGTGTTGTAAGCAATGTACTTAGATTCAGCGAACAAAATGTGCAACCACCCTGTGACCAAAAACAGCAGCAACACTGGCCAACATTGCTGGAATTCCATGTGAAGTGAGGTATAGCGATGTTTTGGAAATCAGTTTCTGGGACACCCTTGAACATTGACCAAGTTTAAATATTGAACTGATATGAAGAAAAGACGAGAACAGAGACAACTGGTTTTGTTGTGTTCTTGTTCGATGACGAGATATGGAATTTTTGTATGCAATAATAATCAACTTATGGGGTCTGCAGAAAAAATTCTGAACAGGTTTTGTTTTAGAGCTTGGACTTTGGTGCTTAGTTCCTAATCCCGATTCCGTGTGTGTTTAGTTCGTCAAATTATTGTAGTCGAACAGAGACAACTGGTTTTACCCTGTTCTCGAGTGATGACGAGAAATGGAATTTTTATTTCTTAGCAATAATTGTTTTACCTATAATTAACATCCAGTAATTAATATTGTTTATTATTTATTTGCTTAATTTAAAATTTTCACTTATAGTTACTGTATTGTTTCTCCACTCGTGTTTTAACGAAACTCTTATGATATTATTAGACGTTAAAATATTGATTATACTATTATAATAAATTATATTTTTATTTGAATATAACATGATAGATATTGGTTTTATCTAATAAATTATTAAATACTTTTGAATATTTTATTTAATTATTAAAAATTAAAAAAATAACTTACTTCAGATTTTATAAGTTTTAATTGGGTAAAGCTCACTATTAATATGAGTCCATATTATGCATGTCAATGACCGGGCTGGGCTAGGCTGAAGCAACCTAGGCTTGGCCCATTGCCAGATGGGTCAAGGGAGGGCCGAGCTGGCTCGATTCTCAATTTTATTTTTAAAAAAATAAAAAGTAACGTTATTTTTTACTTTTTAGTCTAGTCAGGCGGACCTGTGCTAAGCCTAGCTCACCTATGGCTCGAAAAATTTTAGCCAAAATTGACTAAGATCTCGACCGTCCCTATTATTTTTAAAAAAAATAAAAAGCAACGTCATTTTTAACTTTTTTGTCTAGTTGGGTAGGCCTGTGCTGAGTCTGGCTTGACCACAGGCTAAGCCTAGGTTGCTTCGGCCCTCCCTATCATTTTTTAAAAAAAATGAAAAGTAACGTTGTTTTTTATTTTTTGGCCGAGTCGGGCAAGCCTGTACTGAGCCTAGCTCGACCCATGGCTTGAAAAATATTAGCCAAAATTGACTAAGATCTCGGCCCTCATTATTTTTTTAGAAAATAAAAAGTAATGTCGTTTTTGACTTTTTGGTCGAGTCGGGCAGGCCTGTGCTGAGTCTAGCTCGACCCATGGCCCGAAAAATCTCAGCCAAAATTGACTAAGATCATGTTGGATTAAAATTAGCATCCCTAATTTATATGTCTCTTTTTTGGTCTAAAATGACTCCTTTTCAATATCTAAACTTTAAAATTTTGAAGTCAGTGACAATTAGGTTTGGTTCCACCCAACCCGTGAACCGATTGGGAGCAACAAAACGAAGTTATTTTTAAAATTTTTAAAAAAATAAATAAATCTGACTGGGCCGGAAATCCATTTAAGAAACCCAGAAAGAAATACCGTAGCTTCCTTCACGAGGTGATCGAAACGGCGAAGTATTCTGCGTATAACTGGCACCAATGGCATCGGTTCCCGCCACCTAGAAAAGATGGATAGAAACGAGAAAATGGAGCTATAGAGAGAGACGACTATGGAAGGAGGCAACGGGAGCGAAGCGGAGAGGGAACACGATGACGATTCAGTGAGCAAGTTGCTACAAGACAGATTTAGGCTCTCCGCCATTTCTATCGCCGAAGCCCAAGGTATCAATTTCATTTTCATTTTCACTTTCCTTTGATTTTTGGATCCCTTTCAAGTCCGTCCGGTCGTGTGATGGATTTGTATTGAGCAGCGAAGAGCAACGGCGTGGAGATTCCCGAACCTATTACTGCTTGCATTGTCGATCTTGCGTATAAATACGCAGGTAAAGAATATTCTTCCCGCACTAAGATTGTCAAATATTTACTTACAACAGGAAAATTTTCAAGTTCCGGTCTTTATTTGTTGGATTTGTGCTTGTTGCGAAGGAAGTTTGATGTGAATGCAATTAGGCTCCAATCTATTGTGATGAATTTGAAAAATTGCAATCTTAGGATCAAAATTAGACCGGCTTAAAAGTAATATCAAAGGTGAAATTAGGGCTTTGGACTATCATTTCAAATTGCCCATCTTAGAACTCGTGAAATATATGTATGTATGTTGATGCAGAAGAATGTTTGATGAGTTGTTTAGGCAATAAACTCCAAAGCTTAATTCGGATCATGACAATGCAACGCAGAACAAGTGGCAAAGGATCTAGAGCTGTTCGCGCAGCATGCTGGTCGAAAATCTGTGAACATGGAAGATGTCATACTTTGCGGTGGGTTTTCTTGAAATTGAAAGTAAGGCTTTGATTGGAGTCTTCACAATAGTAACTTTTAACGGATTGCAGGCTCGATAAAGAATTCCCATTTAGACAGTAAAGCTGAGTTCGAATGTATAAAAACAAACCTTGTTTAAGCTTTGCTTTCTTCACTGTGTTTTCAGCTCACAGAAATGAACATCTGGCAGCCTCATTGAGGTCTTTTTGCAACGATTTGAAAGCCAAAGAACCTCAATCCGAGAGGAAGCGGAAGAAAAAATCGAAGAAGGACGATGATGCTATGACCAGTGACGTACATATGCTTGATAATTAACAACTATCTTTGGTTATGTGAAATTTAGTGGTCTACGGCAATGTTACGAACTGGATTAGTTTTTAGTTAGATATTGTATGATTAATATCAAGTACTGTTTTGGATAATTTTTTTAATTTATAAAAATAGCTCTTGAAGTTTTTTAAATTATAAAAATAGTTTATTATCATATTAAATAGTATATTTTTAACCCCATCTTCAAAAATTATAATAATAAATAATAATCATAATCTTAA
>JANZLD010000006.1:75309645-75335730 GCA_026413575.1 Erythroxylum carthagenense
AATTGAAATGTGATTACTGACATTATGTCTTGAGCGAATGTATTCGTTTTAAGTGGACCCAACTATTTATTGAATTGCGCGTTTGTGATTGGTTCTAAATATTTTAAAAATTGCATACTGTGTTTTCTACCGGAATTGAGTGTCGTAGCCTACCAATCTCGTGTGGCGCGGACTCGGATATTACCCACGATATCAGGTTCAGGTCCTGCGGGGTTGGGGTGTTACCAATTATAAGACTATTTATGGATCGACGATTATTTACATCATACCTGTATTCATGATTATTTATTTTGTAAGATGTTGATTCCCTCTCTTATTCTTCCTTTTATTTTTATCTTCAATGGTACAGACAGTGATTCGGATTACATTCATAAGTTTTGCTAAAGCTTATATACTCATTTATCAATCGTCGTATTGGCTTATCAACCCTTATGATACTTTAGTTTTGAAAGAGAGAGGGAAAAGATTTTTGATCTATTTGAATTTCATCATTTAATACCCAATAATCATTATCTTGAGTGCTTTTTATGGAATTCAAATCTATAAGTCATATGAGACATTAAATAATTTAACAGTGTATTCTTTTCGGAGTATTCAAAACTTTTGTCATTTAATTCAAATTACATAAATAAATATGTAAATAATATTTAATAAAATAAATTAAAATTTATATTAACTGAAAAGTAATCAATGTACGCGTCACTTTGTCTTGCAATGGTTGGTCTATTACGCCACAGCGAATCATTCGCGGGTGAGTTTAAAAATCACCGGGTGACTGACCAGGACAGCTACGTCTCAATTTAGGTACCTTCTATTGATGGCGCGTCCACATATCAATTAGACACACAAGTCAGTGTAAAGTAAATTTTTTTTTATATTATTATTTTTATTAAATATGTGACATATTAAAAAATTTTAAAAATTAAAAAATAAAATAAAATATTTTTTTAATTGAATCTAAACATAATTTGTGCAGGCTTACCAGGCAACGATATGGATTAAGACACCTGACTTTATTAATATTAAATATTTAGGTCCCGAGGGACGTCGAACATTTAAAAATAAATAAAGTGAACGAATATATTTATAAAGAAAAAGATATAAAGGAAAAAAGTGAATTTATATATATTTTAAATCTTATAAATATGTAAAAGCATGAACTGGGGGGTGGGGGGGTCCGGTAACGGTTGGACGCTAGAGTTTCTTAAACAGCTTTCTCAGCGGCTCCAACTAATGATAAGAAGGCACGTGGCGATGTAAATGCTTCTTTAATCCTTTGCGCAGCGACCAGGCATTCAAATTTGTCGTGGCAGAGACAGAACTCACTGACAGCGACTTCGTCTCTTTCTCTTCCCTGTCTTGTCTTTGGCTTAGCCGCTCCTCGCTTGAGGCTTCTTCTATTTATCTGTCTCTCTCTCGGCTATTATCTGTATTGTAAAATAAGAATATTTATAACCTATTTCAAATAATTATAAAATTAAGAAAATAATAAAATAAATTTAATTTATGTCAAACATTTTTGAACCTACAACAATAAAAATCATCTTATTTATTTGCTTATATATATTTTCACAAAATCTCATTTATTGTGATTATTATTTATTTTCAATTTTATTTTATTTTATCTTTATTTTTATTTTATTTGTCATTGTTTATTTATTATTATCTTTATTTTTACTTATTAATGTGGGTCATTTAGAAACAACTTATCTATTAGTTAAGAGTAAAACTGTGTATTATTGAACCTCTTCAGATCTCGTATCTTAGTAAAATTTCTACTAGATGATGTTGTTGTTGTTTTTGTCTTTTTTTTTTAATTTAACAGCTCAAAAATGTAGAACCATAGATAAAAAAGGCACCAAAACTTACTCAAGTTAACAAGTTTATCTCATGCACCCGGTTCCTAGAAGCCTTTCACTGTCAATGTCAAAACAAGCAGAACTATGAAAAATTAAAATAGACTCAAAACAAGAAGGACTAATACTCCAGTGATAAAGGTTTGCATGTAATAAGGCTACCTTGGCTAGTGATTGTCATTATTTATTTATTATTTATTATTATCTTTTTTCGTCTATTAATGTGAGTCATTTAGAAACAACTTCTCTAATAGTTAAGAGTAAGACTGTATATTATTAGACCTCTCTAGATCCCGTGTCTAAGCGAAATTTCTACTGGATAATATTGTTGTATTTATTAAATATCTCATTTATCATATGATATATGTTTTTACATAAAATGTTTTAATATCATAAAAGACATGCAAATATTTATAATTTTTATTTAAAATATATTATTTATTTTGGAATAATTTAAGGAGTTAAGTTTGATAATTGCTTTTTTTAAATGGCTAATTTGGAGAAGTGTCGGAACCAAATTAGATTATTGTAATAATGGCAAGACCAGCTCAGCCGCCGGAGCCAACAACTAACGGACTCGAGTCCATATATTTTGGAGCAATCAGCAGCACCTGTTATTCAATCGAACGGCTCTGATCTCGTCTCTTTTAATTATCCCAGTAATACCCGAAACACCCAATCACACCTCTCACCTATTTCTTTTATGTATAACTATTTCTTCTTTCTTTCCTTCTTTTGTCTTCATTTCAACGCCAACTAACAACAGCAACAAGGCTCATATCTCTTTATCCTTCTCCCTTTAACCTTTAATCTCTCTCTGTCTCTCCTCTCTCTACTCTGTAGACCCGACGTCGAGTTACCGGCGGGCGAAATCTTGCCGGAAATTCGCTCAGGTCACGGCGGAACGAACGTCGTCTCCGGTTTCGGTTCTCTGAATCGTCGCCAGTGTTGCAGAGTGGGGAAATTGTTGAAGCGAAGGACAATTCTTAAAAAATTCTCTCCGTCTATCTGAATGATTTTTTGTTTTGTTGTTAATTAATAATTAGGGATTGTGATTAGATAGAAGCAAACAAAAGGGGGGAAAAAGTACTACTAAAAAAAATTCTCTCTCTCTCGCTGTCTCTGTCGTGGGTTGGTGAGCAAATAATAGCTTCTTCGCAAATGCAAAGCTAAAAAGAGGTTCGAGTTTCGGTCACTCCTGCGAAGATCCTCGGTTCTATCTTCTTGTTCCTGCTTTAATCATTAACAAGTTTCTTCCTTGATCCTCTCTGGCTTGGTTTAGTCTCATTTCTTTGTCGGATTGTTCGCTTCTTTTGTTTCTCTCTCTCTCCCTCGGTAAATTCTGGATATTGCGCGATTCTGGCTGGGGGAGAGTGGAATTGGAGATGGAGGTGATGCGTACGGAGTTCTTTTGAGAGGTATGTATGTTTTTCCCAATTGTGTTCGGTTAATTCTGTTGTAGAAAGTTTGCGACTTTTTAAATTAAATTTTCAGGGATTGTTGTTGTGTGAAAAGATGGGATTTTTTGGGGGTTAACTTTGGGATCGAGTTCTGAAAATGGGAAGGAAATTGTTATGGTGATTGTTATTGGCGATCGTACCTTTTGTTATGTAAATTTAGCTTCATAGTTGACGAGCTCGTCGAATTATTCCATAAAGATGGTTATTTTAAATTTTGACGTTAAATGTTTGTCCAAATATTTTCTAGAAATTTATGGAAATAAAAATTTAGGTTAGCCGAAAGGGTCTTCGGATGCTCTTCTGTTTCATTTTTTCACAAAAAAAATGAAAAAATTGATAATCTGGCGGTTGCAGTTTTGTTCTATTACGTTTTTCACGAACCAGATGGTGCATTTTAGTGGCTGTCCTTTTGTCATCAAATTTAGGATTTTTTTTTTGGTTTCATGGAATAACTGTTCCCATATCTTGAAGTTACAATTTTGACCCGACATGTTCAATTTGATGCGCCAAAAGGCCGTTTTCCCTCCACCATCCTTAACCTACTTTCAGACAGTTTTTACTAAGATCTCTTTACATTCCTTGATTTCTCCATTATGACAAGTGACTAACTTTTGACTTCATTTTCAGGAGCATACATATGAGCAATGGACAGAGCCAGCAATTTTGTATTCATTAGCTGTATTTTACAATAGATAATACATTTTCTGAGACTGCACCATGCCGTTTGAGATAATGGATCATAGGGATGGTACAGCATCCTCCCATTTCTTTGATGACGTTCTTTTTCCTACTGGGGTATATTAGTCCATCCCAATTCGGTTTTCATATTTTTAGGTTCCTGTTGAGACAAGTATTTCCGCCTTTTGTTTCTGTCTAAAAGTAGTTTGGTTGTGTGGGCAGAGACAAGTTGGGTTCTGGAAACATCATTCAATGCCTACTTACCAAGGTGAGTGCCACTGGGCATGCTTACTTTTGGGCTAGTTCTCTACCTTGATCATTAAGTTTGCTTTGTTAGTGGCCTGTGACAATGTGGCTCTAAATGCTGCCAAATGGAAGCACTTTGAATTTATTTTCATGATTAGGCACAATGATTAAGATAGTGAAGATGACTTCTTAAATTAATTGATCTGATATTGACAATTTAGTTTCCCTGGGGTAGTAGATCTGGTGAATTGGTGATATGAGTACCATTTCTTTAGCATGTCTCTTCCTTAATACTTCTGTACATCAAACTTCAAAAGTGAGATATAAACTTTCACCTTGATTCTTTGTTGTTGTGTTGCATATTTCGTTTGAACTATTCTCAGACTTTTATGCTTTTTGCAGTTATTTGTATGATGCTTGTAGAAACTTTTTGTGTAAATCATTTTAAAAATATCAATTTTTTTTCTAATGAAAACAGATGGAATGGTTCTAACTCATGGTAGGAATTTGGTTGCTTCATCACCTTTGGACTCAATTTCACCAACTGGGTCAACATTAATTGATCGCTCAGAAGTGCCACAATCAATTCTTGGTGAAGATCAGAAAGAAAAATTACAGATTGATGAAATGAGGGGCAGTGCATACAAAACTGCAAGTAATTCTGTGGATCGTCATTCAGAGTCCTGGTCAAGTTTGGCTGGACAACATGCATCATATAGTTTGGGAAGAACTATGGCTGGTTATAGTTGCGCTCAGTGGGAGAGCAGTCTATTCTCAAGTTCATTATCTGATGTATTTGGTAGAAAGTGTAAGGCTCTTTTTCCAAATATGAGACTGTTCTATTTTGAATTGTGATTTCCTTTCTTGTCATATTCTCAGTGAGGCTACATATGGCAGACTAAAACATACATTTGAATTAGTTGTAACTTACAATTCCTTGGCAAATTTTTATGCATGCCAATCAACCCGGCCCATAGTATTCCTTCAATTCCTTTGTCACTATTTTTTTATCCTATCTCTTCATCCCTCGCACCTCATTATTTATTAAAATTTGAGAGTAATTATATGTTGTTTCTATAACTAGAGGACTGACAATACATTCTACCAAATTATGCAGTGGGATTGGGGACTGATGTTCAATCTGATCAACCTGTTAAAACTGTTCGATCTCAGCAGAAGGAAGAAGAGCAGTTTGGATCTCTTGAAGAAATTGAGGCACAGACTATCAGTGATCTTCTTCCTGCGGAAGATAGTCTGTTTTCTGGGGTGACTGATGAGTTGGGCCATAATATTTCTGTATATAGTCGTGATGATTTGGAAGATTTTGATATGTTTAGCAGTGTCGGTGGCATGGAATTGGAAGGGGATGAAAGCTCAAGTGTGCGCCAACGGAAATGTGCTTTAATTGGAATGGTTGCCAATGGCAGAGGGTTTCCTAGTGGCTCGGTTGTTAATGGGCATCCTTCCAAATCAGTTTTTATCAGGGATATCAATAATAAAGTTGAAGATTTTGATCTGAAGGATCTTGTTGAGGTGCATGTTATTCCATACTCTTCTACAATTTACCTCAATCTGCTGAGTCAATGAACCTGTTTTATTTTACAAGCTTGTTTAACATTTATTTTTTGTTCTCAGGGATATGGAGATAAAAAGACAGCCCAGAGTGCCTGGGGATCACTTCCGCCGAAGTCTACGAAAGTTGACCTACATCATTCTTTTCAAAATGTACATCTTGGGTTTTAGCAGTGCTGTTATTGGTTTCCTTGGCGTGTTTGTTTTGGACTATTTTATTTATATAATTCCGCCTTTTGTCTTTGATTTTAACTTTGGGTTATTTGGCTATGCTTCTATATCAGGAGAATCTACTGTGGAAGGATACAAACGAGGGCATTCTAGTGGTTTACAACCTTGATCCTTCTGTTTCAGATGATGAACTTCGCCATATTTTTGGTGCTTATGGAGAAATTAAACAAGTAAGTAGTTTAGTGGACACCATTTTGTTTCAAGTTTATAATGGGTAAAAGAAATTCCAATTTATAATTATTATGTGTTATTTGCAGGTCCACAAAGGCCCACACACTCATCAGAAATTTGTTGAATATTGTGATGTTAGAGCTGCGGAAACAGCCCTTTCTGCCCTAAATACGACTGACATTGCTGGGAAGCAGATCAAGCTTGAACTAGGCCATCCATTTGGATCTAAATGGTATTGTAAAATTACACTAGTGGCTCTATTTGTTAATGGTGCTCCAACTGAATATTGGTTTTTAGTTGGGCTTTGTTGGCTATTACTTCATGGGCTTCTCTACCGTTCTTTATTCTATAAAAATATTCTTTGTGCTCGAGGTCTTTTTGACTTTTTAGCTTGTATCTTTGTTATGACTTATATTTCAGTGGTAGCTTTTCCAAGACGACTTCTGATTTCACTTTCTATTCCTTATTTTACCTGTGTTGCTTAAAAGCTGATCAGAATTCTTTTGCAGTTTGGAGCACGAGGAATGCAATCTGTGTCAAAGCCCTGTTGATGATTTTTCTTCAAAGCGAATGGGTATGATACTCTTTTTCAGAGCCTTCATTGTGAATGAGCTCAAGTTGTTTCACATATCTCAAAATTTTTCTTTGTCCTTGTAATAAATCTTTGCCTGCAGTGTTTTCTCCTGGTATAATTCAATCCAGCAACATGGATAATAGATCTACTCAGGTTTTACGTTCTGCTGTCCAGTCTCCTGTTGCTGCATTCATGGAGGCTCGTCAGGGTTCTAGTGTGCCTAACAACTTGCCTTTTCCAGCAACATTTGCATCTGTTGGCAAACAAATCAACCTTCATGAAACAAATCACTCATTGGATGAAATGAAATTTGGTGTGCAACGCGTGCTAAATGTCCATCCTCATTCCCTCCCAGAGTATCATGACAGTTTGGCAAATGGTTTCGCATACAGCTCTTCAAGTGTTATTGGAGGCATGGCTAGCAGTGTTGGTTCGAAAATGACAGAAGGGATCAACAACAGAAACATTGGAGGCATGGGCTTAAATGGGCAACTCTTTGAGATTAGTGGAGGAGGTAAAGACAGATGATTATGATTTTCTCTGTGCTTCATTTTATGCACCTCTTTTAATCATTATATCAGGAGGAAAGATATAGCAGGTCTAATGCCAATGTTAAAATGCATAATTATGCATTTCATGTATCTCCTTTAAGCCCAATGTCAGTTATGAAACATGACTTGCTCTAAAGTCGTTAGTGATTATATGTCAAATGGTATAATTCTATAGGAAACACAAAAAATATGAACTTAATATTATCTCTTATTAGTACTCGTTTGCAACCGATACATTTCCCTTATTTGTTTCCAATTCACATTTACTGCTGCATTTCTACTGACATAATAAGATATGCACACGTGTTTGGGTGTTATTACTATTGGTATTGATATCTAAAATGCGAGGATGCAATCAACTCACAGGTTGATTGGCTTGGTAATATATTGATCTGCCTATTCAGATAAGAATTCACTGTGATGGCAGGGGGTAGATGGTTACTAATGAAATGTGATACAGCAAGGCATGAAAGCATTCATTAAAAGAATATTGGAATTGTTTTTGGGTTTTGATTTGGGGTGCTCAAAATGAAACCTGTCATCTTTCTCATTTTACAATAACATTTGGTATTGACATTCAAGTTGATGCCCTCATTTTTATGTTGTTTTTGTTGTCACTGATTTTTTAATAAATGATACTTCTCTTTAGCTTTTGGATCTTCTGGAAATGGAAGTCGTACTCTTCCTGGGCATCAGTACATGTGGAACAGTGCCAACTCAAGCCAGCAGCATCATTCAAATCACATGATTTGGCAGAATTCAACCACATTTACTAATGGTGTTCATACTCATCAGTTTCCACGTATGACTGGATTTCCTAGAGCACCTCCTATGATGTTGAATGCGGCACATGCACAACACCATGTTGGATCTGCACCATCTGTGAATCCCTCCTTGTGGGACATGCGACATGCTTATTCAGGAGAGTCTCCTGAAGCTTCTAGTTTTCATCTGGGTTCTCTTGGAAGTTTAGGTTTTCCTGGTAGCTCTCCACCACATCCTATGGAAATTGCATCCCGCAACATGTTCTCCCATGTTGGTGGAAATGGGCTGGACGTGACTAACAGCGCTGGTCTGCACACTCAGCAGATTCGTCATATTTTCCCTGGGCGTAACCCAATGATTTCAAGTCCAACCTCTTTTGATTCTTCTAATGAACGCATGAGAAATCTCTCCCAGCGGAGAGTTGAATCAAATTCAAATAATTCAGATAAGAAGCAGTTCGAACTTGATGTTGACCGTATTATACGTGGTGAAGATAACCGAACAACATTAATGATAAAAAATATTCCTAACAAGTAAGTAAAATCCTCCTGGCCTTTTCGGCCATTTCCTGATTATATTAAGGATCTTCACAGCTTTTTAAGTTATGCTATCTCTTGAAGTTTTGTCAAACTTGACTCATGAATTCTCGAATGTTTTGTGACTCTCAGTTGTTAGGCGTTCTGATAAAGAACTGATAGTAATTATCCGCATGTACTGTGATGCTGGATGGGAAGTTTCCTTTTCACCTCATTTCCCTCTCTAAAAAGCATGGTTCATCCAGGGTTTTCTAATTCGTTAGTACCATTTGGAAATCATATTTCTGAAAAATCTAATTGCTTGAGTCTATCATGGTCTTTTGGCGTGGTATCCAATTTGACCAGGTTTACATCAGAGCCCTTTTACTACAGAAGGTCGATAGTAAAGTACTAAAGTTTCCATAAAAGGATCATTTTGTCGTCATCAATTATTCAGACGTCTAAGTACTGATTTTGAACATTCTTCTTCTCTGCTCTTTGGCCTTCCTTATAAATTATAATTTCCATCTGTTGACTTTTGGTTTGTGTAGATACACATCCAAGATGCTCCTGGCTGCAATTGATGAGCATTGTCGAGGAACTTACGATTTTCTTTATCTTCCAATTGACTTCAAGGCAAGTAACTTTTTGGGGGATTGACCTTTCTCACTTTGGTGTCTCTTTCTTGTTTTTTCTTCAATTTTTTGGTGAAGTTGTTCAGGTGGTCTGGGCTATTGCTGCTACTCATTCAATGCCCTTCATGCACACTTATATATACTTATTAACCATCATTATCCAATTTATTCTACTGACAAATATTGATTAAACAGAATAAGTGTAACGTGGGATATGCATTTGTGAACATGATCGATCCTCAACAGATCATTCCATTTTACAAGGTACAGTTGAGGCTTTAGTCAATTGAATCGTTCCATTTTATTCCTTTCTGTGACAAAATATCAAATCCTTTTTCCATCTTTGTCCATTCTGAATACAAAAGTTAACGTGATAAGAAAATCTCTTTTTCAGGCTTTTAATGGCAAAAAGTGGGAGAAGTTTAACAGTGAGAAGGTGGCATCTCTTGCTTATGCTAGGATTCAAGGGAAAGCTGCTCTTATTGCCCATTTCCAGAATTCAAGCTTGATGAATGAGGACAAACGCTGTCGCCCAATACTCTTCCATACAGATGGTCCAAATGCTGGTGATCCAGTAAGATGTTTGCAGTTTCCTTGATAATTTCAAAGAATTTCCTTTGTGAATCTGGTTTTTCATGCCAGTTACATTTCTTCATAATTTACTGAAGCAAAATTGTCTATGCCGCGCAGGAGCCCTTTCCTATGGGTGCAAATATTAGACCAAGATTGGGTAAGCCTCGAACAAATGGCAGTGAGGAGAACCACCCTTCAACATTGGTTGGTGGGGAGGACTCTTCCAATGCGACAGACTCATCATCAGGTGGTGATTGAGCAATCTGCTCTCCACCTGACACTAACTATATAAACCTCTACCGCATTGAAAAAATGCATCCACCCTGACTATGTCTCTGGGTGGCCTGACAAATCTGTTTTTGGCTATAGATAAGCACTTTTTGATGAATCACATTTGGAGCCAGGTGAGTTGCCTCCAGGTCTTTTTTATTCGTCAAGAAGTTCTGCTACCTTTTTTCCACTTATGAGTGTAGAGAAAATGGCTTAATGAAGGCTGAAAGTTTTGGATTGTCACGACTGAACAGAATTATGTACAGAAGTTCTCTCCAACTATGCATGACTTGATCGGTGATTGATCTGCACTTCGGTTTCAATTTTGTATCTTATTTCTTCCTTTTTTGGTCTCTTCCTATGATTTTTCGAGTCATTTGCTGGTTCTGTTCCTGATCCTACACCTGGATGCCCTTTCTCAAGGAAGAACAGCAATACATTTTCATTGTAACATCCTGGTTGTAGGAATTTTTGAAGTGCTCATATGCTGTCAATGAAATAACGTTTCTTGCCATTATTTTATTCTCATTCCTTGTCAATGCTCTACTTCACATCTTGCTAATAAAACCCATCCTGCTACTAGCCATTGCCATCCTTAAACTAAAGAAAAGTTATCATTGTTGGACTTTATATGTGATGTGCATGCATGAATCCGTTTACTATTATTAGCCATTTTAGTATGATCGAAAGCCCAAAGACATTGTTAACAAATCCGGGTTATGCTCTGGATATTTGATGTATGAACTTATGTGATTCTTATGTCCCTATACTCAAGCTTATCAAGCCAGCTCTGTTTCTGACATAGTCATGTGCTTACTCTTTGGAGAAACAAAAGTTGACAAATGTTTGAGACGTTCTGAATGTCAAACTGCAAAATATGTGATCTTATAATTTGGGTTATTTGAAATCAGCTTCTTTGTTAATTAAGGGTAAGATTGTATATTATTAAATTTTTCTAAATTTCTCGTTTCAGCGAAAGGTTTACGGAGTATTGTCGTAAATAATTATAGCATAAATTTCACTAGAATATTAACTTATTAAAATCAATTACGAATTATTTATGATTTTAAATTGAGTAAAATTTAAAATTTAAAATGAATGTTTTTCAAAATAAAAAATTTCAAATGAATATTAATTAAAGTACTATCAATTATATATTTTTCTACTTTTTATTACAAATATCACAACGCTCTTTTTACTTGAGTTGAGTAATATATAGAAAATTTATTTTGAATAAATTGAAAGTACTTGTATAAATAATAATAGTAAAAAGATTTTAACTCAACTAATTAATTAACAATATACAGAATTGATTGAAAAGAATAAATAAAAATAATATTTTTTAATTCTCTTAATTATCTCATATAATACAAATTAAAAATTAAAATAAAAGAAGAACTAGTAATTGGCAAATATTATAATAATATAATAATTAATAATATTATTAGTAGTAGTCATTTCTCATTTCCATTCCTAAACGTGGTTATTCTACATTGGTGTTTCAAACGCTCGTCCATTTCCCCATTTTCTGGCGGTCGCCGAGAAGCAGGCCAACCGCAACGAAAGGCGTGCACTGTACAAAACCTTACACACACACACTCACACGCGAGTGACACGACACAAGACTAAAGAAATAGCCATAATGAGTATGACTCCTCCACTCCTCAAGAAGCCCAAACCGGAGCCTAACGACGGCGGCGGGGACGACGGCCATGAGCCAACGGATAAACCGAAGTCGGTGCCCAAAGACGAGACTAAAGAAGGAGGCCAAACTGAGGATGACGACGGGGAAGTTCCAGAGGAGGCTGTCGTCGCCTTGATCGAGCACCGTACTCGTGAAGTTGAACATCTTAGACGACGAATCGCGTATTACAAATCTCAGGTTATCTGAGTGTTTATTTCGTCTGTTTCATTGTTCTTTACTAGTAAAATCGTTTATTTACTGGTCTAATGCCGTGCATTTGTGTTTCTAATTTGCCCGATTTTGGTTTCGTCTGTTTCTTTAAGTGGGAAGTTAGGACTTCTTATTTCTGAATTGGACTTTCATTTTTTAGTGGTTATTTGGGACATTTCATATGCCTAAAGGCTTTTTATGTTGCTTATAAAATTTATATGTAGGAGTTAGTTTGCACTATATCTGAAAGCGGCAGTGCTAATCACTTGAGTAATGCAGCTTGACGAAGCGGAGAAGAAGTTGAGTGATTCACAATTGCAATTGGCTCGTATACGTACTAGAAGCAAGGGCGTGCCATCATTTACAAGTATTAGGGTGGAAAATGCATCGAACAGCCCCATACGTGTTAGTGATGGCCCCAAAAGGAACCAGCCTCAATCAAGAACTGAGCTTGTTATTCCTTCTGTTGAACCAAAATATTCAAACCCTGTGAAATCTTTTGGGTCACCTGCAAAAGTTCCCATTGGATCTAATTCTCAACCAAGTTCGTCTACCCACCCCAGAACCTTTGCAAAAGTAAAATTGGAAAATGATGGCAGAAATTCTTCTGATGTTGAAGTTTTCGAGGTCCAGGATAGAGGAAGAAAAAGGAATTTGGGTAAAGCAGTTCAACTTTTGATGATCTGTGTGCTTTTATTACTTTATCTAAGGTCCCATTTTGAGTCACTTTGCCATATTACTTACTTCCAACGTCTGCATTAGATGTTTCTGGGATTTAGTGAATGCTTATGTATGTTTCAGAAGAGCAAGAGCACAAGGAATTGATTCCTTTGGTGTGTAGTAGCTCTTCCCCATGCACAATCCGTTGCCATGCAAGCAATCACATCGCAAGTCAGCACAAGAGGAAGCTGAGAAGTATTGCTTTATGTCCAACAAATTATGAACTTTTTGTTACAAGGTATTGAACTTGATCACTTGGTTACGGGGGATTTTTTTTAAAAAATTAAATGGCTTATGTGATGAAAATACAAGACATAAATGGATAGCATGTTGACAAAAAATGCTTCTTCCACTTATCCTTGAGATGATAATGATATGGATTACTTATGTTCCTTTATAAAAAACATAGTTTTTGTTGTCTTCTGATAGATTGGAATTGGTGGTACCTTCTGCTAAGCTTGAGAATACTATTAAAATGGATCATTTCTGTTATTCTTCAGATGCAAACAAATGGACAGTTCCCATTAGATTTGCATCCAATTGTTTTAGATGTGATAGAATTAAGGCTTTAGGAAGTGGTCAGAAGGTAGGGTAGATTCAATTGGCTGCTGACAACCTATGAAATACAATTATTAATGAAGTAGTTGAATATGTATATTGTCAGTTTCTGTACAAATTTGACTATTATGCCAAAGAGATTGCTGTTTTAAACTTGTGCAGATGTGCAAACACACACAGAAGGAACTTTGTAGCACTGTTCTCCTTCCGTAATTTAATGTGTCTGACTTCTCTCATATTTTTGATACATGCAGTTCTTTGGATGGAATGGTCAACTTATGGCAAATTCAATGTCGGGGGTAGGTCTAATCTGTTGTTAAATTTAAGACAATACTCTTGGAATTTTGTATTGTATTTACTTATGGTTTACCTACTATGTGAAGTGGATATTTATTGGTTGGATTTGAACAAAAATGTCTGACACTATTTGACAAGTCCAGTGGTTAAACTATATTCTCTTTCAGAACAAGACGTTGCACAAATGCAAGAAGAAAGATGCCACTTAAGTTTTTAGCCAGTGAAAATTCTATTTACATGATAACTTTGGATCAACTGGATAAAATCTAAATATTGGGTTGACATAGCTTTTCGGAAATCTATTGAGAGCCTTTGCTACCACACTGAACTATATTACTTACGAAGGTTTTGTCTAAGAGGCATCTAAATATGTGTTAATTATGAGTCATCACCAACGGTGGAACTTTACAATGTTTATGCTGAATTGAGCAGTCCTTGTACAACTTCATCTCTTTTATCTCTATGTTTTTTGAATGTCCTATTTTTGATGCTGAGTATTAATAGCATCTAATTTCACTAAATGGACTTTTTAATTTGTGATGTGGAGTTGCCTATCTTGCATTGTAAGTTTATTCAATTTCTTCTTCTTTGTATTGTAGATCAAGTGCCTCCATGATTAGTTCCACAGATTGCATGTCTCAAAAGCATAGGTGGCCAGAAGATATAGCTTGGCATCCACTTGGACATAGTCTATTTTCTGTTTATACGGCAGATGGTGGGGATTCTCAGATTTCGGTCCTGAATTTGAATAAAGCACAGGGGGTATGGATCAGGATTAACATGTATTTCTGCATAATTTGCTGTCACTGTTATAGATTTAAATCAGAAGACGTACTTTGTAATTAGTGGTGTAGCAGTTGACGTCTCTTGTGTCAGTCCAGTGATGGCTATATAAACATTGCACTTCCTTGTCTAAAAGCACAATTCATCGTTTTGTTAAACAAGGTCTGATACCTAATTTCACATTGGCAGAGAGCCCGTGTAACATTCTTAGACAAGAAGCCTCATGTTAAGGGCATCATCAATAGCATCATATTTTTGCCCTGGGAAAACTCCTCCTTTGTCACTGGTGGTAGTGATCATGCTGTTGTACTTTGGAATGAGACAGATGGAGAGAACTCATGGAATCCAAGGGTGTTACATAGGGATCAACATTCTTCTGCTGTCATGGGAGTTGCTGGCATGCATCAAAAGCAGGTTATATTATCCGCTGGGTCTGACAAGAGGATCATTGGGTTTGATGCTCATGCACGAAAAGCGAATTTCAAGCATCAATTAGATAGTAAATGCATGAGTGTTCTGCCAAATCCATGTGACCAGAACCTATTCATGGTTCAAACAGGGTAAGAAACATTTAACTTTTTGGACCTGGTTCTTGTCAGCTATATCTGCTGATTATAACTTTCCTTCTTGAATCGACCTATAAATATATTGAACTGAATTTGTCATCACATTTACATACTAATGCTCTGGCATTTCTATTGTCAATATGTTAGACCCAGGACAAATAATAATTATAGATATAGTAAATATATATATATATATATATATTGGAGGTTAGTTACGAGGAATGGTTGTCAGCTAACCGATTCTGTTATTCCTAACAGAATCGGTGTATAAATAAGCAGCAAATGTGAGGAGCAAGGGTGTGCGTATACTGATTGTGTGAGTGTTTGAGCCTAAGGCTGGAGGTCCTGGTCCTCGAAACCAGTTATCGTGTATTCCTTACAGAAATCTATAGCAAATACAAATATTTTTCCTTACTTGTTTTCTGGGATTCTAATTTTTCCTTACTTGTTTTCTGGGATTCTAACACAATATTGCATATGGCCAGAAACTCTTCAAACATGGAAGACAAATGTGATTTTTGTTTTTCCAAATATAACATTGTTGTGGAAGGATATTTGATTGGAAATATTGTCTTTTCAAATTAATGCTTTGTTATGATGATTTCTCAGTGGTTGTTTACTGCTTGGAAGTTTGAATGATTGTATGTCCACCTCTGCAGGACTCAAATGAAGCAGCTCAGGTTGTTTGATTTTAGGCTGAGACGAACAGAAATCCATGCATTCGGTTTTAAGCAAGAAAGCAGTGATTCTCAGTCAGCTCTTATAAATCAGGCTTGGTCTCCTGACGGTTTATACATCTCATCTGGTTCAGTAGACCCTGTGATCCACATCTTTGATATCAGATACAATTCTCAAAAGCCTTCTCAGTCCATAAGAGCCCATCAGAAACGCGTGTTTAAAGCAGTATGGCATTCCTCGCTTCCACTTCTGATTTCAATATCATCCGATCTTCATGTTGGATTACATAAGATCTAACAATTCTGTAATCGAGTCAAGTCCCTGACAAAGAATTCTATTGAATCCTATGCTTCTGAGTTTTGCTTCTGTCCTATCTTGCTTCAATCTGCAGTACTGAAACTTCTCAAGAGGAGCCACTTATACAAGAGCAATTTTGGTTGACCAGTAAAGTTCTTGCATTCAATATAGGCTAGAGAACACAGTTTAGGAGTGAAAATTGATATGTTTTGTGGATCATGATATAGCACTCTCAAGTAAACCAGCCACAGAATCTCAATTCATTGTATCTCCCAATTTCCATTTAAAACTTTTAGGAGTGAAAGAGTCGAATAGAAATTTTTTTCAATATCTCGGAACATCCCATTTTACAGCATATTTGATAGGTATCATCTCCTAGCTTGAGCCCTCGCAGTTGAATCCTGCCAAGTCAAAGTGGTCTCTGCATGCTGAAGAGCTTTGATATGTATAGCTTATCATATGTCTGATTCCCATAAGCGCCATTTTATGAATACGAGTTGTCATTGAAGCGTGTAAGTGATTCCTTTTTCTTGCTTCAAATTTCATTCACACAAAAGTGTGTTGTGGCCTTTTGTTTGGGATCATGTCACCGGACGACGATGTACTTGCAATTCTAAATTGTCGAGAGGACTTGTGTGTTTCTTCTTGTTCCTGGATTTACCTATCTTGTAAGAATTTGATTGTAACTCTCAAAGAGAGTCATCACCTTGCAACTCAAAGGGAAGTTGCCTACCAAGATTTGTTGATATAACCTTGCTTGTTTTTATTGATAATGATTTTCCTCCTTAAATAGAGGTTACAAACAAGATAGCAATTCATAATTGCGGAAATAATTCAAAATTCAGTTCGCCTATTCATAGGACTAAATTAAGGAAACATAAAAGAAATTAATCAAGGCAAAAATTTCTGCTCAATCTTTCTTTGATTTTCATATTTGATTGTCGCCATTAGCACGATTCTTATGCCTAACATATTGTTGCCCCATAAATGCATCCACAAATTACTCCCTTCGTTGTCAAAAAGTTTGTCCTCAAGCTTGAATTCAGGATAAAGAGTGTGGAAGTGTTGCAGGTCTTCTCAAGTGACATTCTCTGTTGCTATCCACTCCATTGCACTAAGATTTCCCAATGACCACGATTCAATCTGGACGTAATAACTAAGCCAGAGATAGTAAGAACGCGTCCGTCTTCAATAGGCGGTAATGTAGGAGCTGTAGTCGATAATTTGCTCTTCAATTTTTTGAGGAGAGAAATATGAAAAACAGGATGGAGTTTGCAATCTTGAAGTAGTTCTAATTGATAAGCAACACTACCTATCTTTTTAATCACTACAAAAGAACCATAAAATTTGGGAGAGAGTTTATGACTAAGATGCCCCGTTAATGATTTCTGACGATATGGATGGAGCTTCAACCACACTTAATCACCAAGAAAAAATTCTACTTCACGATGTGCTTGATCATAGGCAATCTTCATACGATTTTGAGCTTGTTGGAGTTGAAAGAGAATTTCTTTTAATGCCTTATCTCGATCAAACAGTGCTTGATCCACAACATCCACCCAAGACAAACCCCATGTATATGGTGTTAGATGCAGAGGTTCTCGCCCGTAGACAACTTTGAATGGAGAAGTTTTAAGAGTTGTATGATAGGATGTGTTATAGCAAAATTTCGCCCATGGAACTCTTTTCACCCATTTCTTTGGACATTCTCTTGTGAGTCAACGTAAATACATTTTGATGGTACGGTTAACAACCTCCGTTTGACCATCGAATTGTGGGTGATAGGTAGAAGAAAACTTAATTTGGAGCCACTCAATTGAAAAAGTTCATTCTAAAAATTACTAGTAAATAGAGGGTCGCAATCACTTACAATAGATTCCAGAATGCTGTGTAACCTTACCACATTATCGAAGATTTTCTTTGCTACTGTAGTCACATGGTACGGGTGTGACAATGGTATGAAATGGCCGTACTTGGAGAAGTGATCCACCCCCACTAACAATGTCGACTTGCCTATTGATTTTGGCAAATTATCAATGAAATCCATTGAGACATCAGACCGTATTTGCGTGGGAAGTTGTAATGGCTGTAATAATCCGGTTGGACTAAGATGTTCTGCCTTGTTACACTGACAAATGGAACAGGCGGTCACATATTCTGTGACAGCAGTTTTCATACGCAACCAAAAAATTGGCGATGAATTTGTTGTAATGTTTTTTGAATCCCTTCATGAGTGGAGTCATGAAAACTTGCCAATATGGTAGAAATTAAAGGTGAAGCTGGCAGCATGTAGATCCTATTTGGAAAGTTTATCAACCCATCCTTCACATGCCAATCCAGCGTACATTGTCTTGTTTCGATGCTCTTTTGGATTTCTAACAAAGTAGAAGAGTTCTGAATTTCAACCTTGATATCCTCTAACAATAACATGTTGGGTTGAGATATAGCAAACAACATACTAGTGTCTTCATTCTTTCCGAGACAAAGAGTCGGCTGTGGCATTGGTTCTACCCATCTTGTATTTAACTCTGAAGTCAAATCCCATCAGCTTACTTAACCAATGTTGTTGCGGAGATGTTGTTAAGCGTTGCTCCAACAGATTCTTGAGATTGAAATAGTTTGTCCGAACAAGGAAGACATGCCCCCATAAATAAGGTCTTCAATGTTGTACTGTCTTTGCTAACTTGATAAGTTCTCGCTTATAGGTTGCGAGTTTGTAGCGACGTTCTGCTAACTTACGACAAAAAAAAGCAATTGGATGCCCTTGTTGTTGAAAAACCGCCCCAATTCTTATGCCTGAAGCATTAAATTCAATGACAAATTCATCATTGAAGTCGGGTAGTCGTAACACTGATGGTACCACTAAGGCTTGTTTAAGGGACTCAAAAGAGGCAAGAGTAACCTCATCCATTGAAAAGATTGGAGTTTGAGCATATTCGTTAAAGGAGCTACCAGCTGCCCGTAATCGCAGATAAACTTGTGATAATATCTCGTCAGTCCTAAAAATCCTCATAAATCCTTCAAGGATAGTGGTTGCGACCAATCTATGATCGCTTGTATTTTATCAAGATCCATTGAGACCCCTTCCGTAGACACCACCTGGCCAAGATAAGACACTTGCACTTCACCAAACAAACATTTCGATTGTTTTAGGAAGAGTTGATGGGATCGTAGTAGTTCGAAAAATGAGTCTCAAGTGAGAGAAATGAGTCTCTATGTACTGTTGCTATACACCAGAATATCGTAAAAAAAAAAGGAACAAAGTGATGCAAATGATGTTTGAATACCTCATTCATTAAGGCTTGAAAGGTGGATGGAACATTAGTTAGCCTGAAGGGCATCACAAGGAACTCGTAGTGGTCATGGTGAGTTCTGAATGTTGTTTTTTCCACACCCTTTACATCTATGGGAATTTGATGGTAACCGGAACGGAGGTCCAATTTGGTGAAAAATTTTGCTCCATGTAATTCATCAAACAACTTTTCAATCACTGGGATCGAGAATTTGTCTTTTATTTTCTTGTTGTTGAGCTCTATGTAATCGCCATAAAAATGTCATGTCTCATCTCGTTTTCGAGCTAACAAAACAGGTGATGAAAAGGGCGAATGACTTTGTCTAATAATGCCCTGTTGCAACATCTGTTGACAGTGTCACTTTATTTCATCCTTTTGAGAGTGAGGATATTGATACAGTCGCACAACAACTGATTCTGTGCTTAGCTTTAAATGAATCCGATGGTCGCATTGTCGCATGGGTGGCAATTCTGTGAGTTCTTGGAATAGCTTTGAAAATTTGAATAACAAGTCTTCAAGCCCATTAGTTTGTGGTTTTGAATCTTGAATAATTTGTAAGTGGGCTAGTTTTTTCTGTTGCTGCCCTCAGAGGATGATTTGTTGTCCTTGATCATCAAAACTCATAGTAAGTGCAGCAAAGTTCCAAAGGATCGGTCCCAATGTTAGTAACCATTTCACACCTAAAACAAAGTCAAAGCCAGCCAGTGGAATAACAAAAAAACCAGCCGTAAAATGATGTTGAGTGACAAGAAATTGCACTCAGGAGCAAACGCCCATTCTTGTGATTTTTTCCCTATTCGCTACGGCTACCTTGAAACCCTCATGAGATTGAATGTGCAATCCCAAACTTTGAGCGGCTGTCGAACTAATGAAATTATGTGTGCTTCCCGAATCTACCAATATGATAAGAGGTTGATCAAAAAATTTGGCTTGCAATTGTATAGTATTGGACTGTTATTCACCAGTAAATGCATGTAAGGAAATGGCTGGTTCATCTTGTACTTGTAATAGTTCTTCATCATCCTTTTCCTTAATTTCAATCCAAAATAATTTCTTGCATTGATGCCCCGAAGTATAGGACTCATCGCAATTGTAACAAAGCCCTTGCGCTCGTCTAATCGCCATCTCTGCCCTTGATGATTTTTTAACAAAAGGAGAAGATGCCTAGCTTGATTGAATCGTCATTGGTGATGAGTTGTTCATTTTGTTCCCAATAGTTCCGCCATTCGAACTTGGATTGAACCCAACACCAAATAGTTTGTTTGAAGGATTGTAAGTTACTTGAAGTTTCCTTTCGACAGCCCTTACTAAACTCATTGCATGAGCCAAGTTTGGGGGATTGTGTAGCTCGACATCCAATCGTATAGGTTTTGATAATCCTCCTGTGAATATATCCACTTGTTGGTCTTTTCAAACAGATCAAGCTCGTGCTAATAAGGTTTGAAAACGATTTTGATATTCTTCGACTGTTCCTGTTTGCCTCAAATTTGTTAACTCTCCCAAGGGGTTGGTTTTAAGAGAAGGTCTGAATTGCAATGTGCACTGATCTTTGAACAAATTCCATGTGAGATGTGGTTCTTCTTGCTCTACTTGAAGGTACCATAGTTGTGCTTCTCCTAGCATATGGAATGCCGCCAAATTAACTTCATCTCCCGAAGATGTTCTTTGATTGGCAAAGAATTGTTCACATCAGTGAAGCCATATCAACGAGTCATCCTTTCCACTATATAGAGGTAAGCCCAATTTTGTGTATCTAGGAACAAAGCCTCCATTATTGTTATTGGTGTGCGGCCGTTAATTTTGACTGGATACTTCGAACTCGTTTCCTTCTTCTCCATTGTTGTGTTTGGAATTCGGTTGCTCTTTGTTTCCTTGGTATTGATTTGACTTTGCTGAACTGCCTTCCACCTCTCTTCCCTCCTTCTGTTGTGAGAGTTTCAATAAGGTTTCTAGTTTTTGTGTGATTTGTTGGAATCTATTCTCCATTCAATTACCAATTTGATTTCATAAATCCCCCAAATATCAACTCAAATGATTCATCTCATATAATAATTCTCATCATTCACCATAGCTGTCATGTTCATACCTCCTATACAGCAACATCACTTATAATGCTCATATCTCTTACCTCTCATACCTAAAATTTACATACTATGTAGCGTCGGAAAGCTAAGAGGATAAATTACAACTTTCCAGAAGACAACTTTGTCTAGTTCCATCTAGATCAGTCCAGCTGTTCCTCTAAATTCAAACACAATTTCTATACCTATGAAAGTTTGAAAATTGTCCCAAATTCATTCCTTAACTAATGCAACATCTTTCTTATCCATTCATAATTCCTATTTGCTTTTCCATAACATCTCACTTATGTATATATATCTATATATATCACAACAATTCATGTTCGAAATCATCAAGTCATGTCTATAACTTCTTCAAGTGTACTTAATTCCAACTTAAGCTCATCCGGACACAAATTCACATTTCAGATCCATACATAAATCCATATTTCATTAACATCATAAATGAAGAGTTTTACAATTTCAATGGGCATTCCGAGCCACAATACAATATTTTGCAAAATCCCAAAAATATACAAGACACTTGAATAATAATTGTTTAAAATGCAATTACAGCATTATTTTACATAAATTACTCCAAAATAAAACAAAACATGCAAATTCAGAGTAATGTCTTGACTTTCTTTCAATCGATCTCATTCTCTTCACCTGAGGATGAGACGAAAAGTGGAGGTGAGTTTGGAAGCTCGCGGGTAACAGCTTATAACGGAAAAATAAGCAAAACCATTCAAAAGTTCAATGTCATAGAAAATTCTTATTGAAATCCATAAAACACTTGTTTCTCAAATTCTCATCATGTAGTCAAATTTACAAACCACAAAACATGAATGCATCAAACTTGTTCACATATCATAAGCGCATAAGCACATTTAGAATGGTTTGGGTAAATCCATAAACATGACAAACTACACAATTCTACATAATGATCTTGTGTAGTAATAAACTTAAGGCACTATCGCAATCCCATATAGTGGTTTTGCGTAGGCATAAACTTGAGGGAGTCTATAAAGGAGCTCCGTAACATTAGTGGGCAGGCGGGAGAAGCCTTAACTTAGTCAACGTGCACATGAAAATTCTTGGATGGATTACACCAAACCCACATAACATGTATTTCAAAACTCGTTGCTCAAAATGGCATTTTTTAAAAGCTTGATTTCATATACTTGATATATTTCGGAAACCCTTTCCGAAAACATGATTCCATAACATGCGATCTTTTCAAAAGAAATCGTTTTCATAAATCATCACACAATTCACATATCACACATGTAGTAATTTTTCATTCATTCAAGACACAATTAATGCAACACTTATGATGCAATTTAAATCCTTAAATTTTCTCGATTTAAAGAAAACAAAAGTGGCTTATTTACTCTATTATAAACATGTACCTACCTTAATTTCCTTGTTTGAAAACCTTGCTCAAAAGCCTTTACTCTTGCTCCTCTTGCCTCTCTTGATTTTTTTCAACATTAACAAAAATTTCCAAATTAATAGGCATTTTAATTGAGAAACCCACAAGACATATTTACTAAAATTGATCCTAGAATTCTTAAACCCATACATTTCTTAAGCTATATGAACCAAAACCCTTTCAAAATTCAAAGATTAAAACACAAACTTATCTTGAATTTTCACCAAACAATGAATTTCTTGGCTCTAATGAAAGCTCTAACCTTCCTCTTCCTTTTTCTCTTCTTGAACAATCACAAATTCCTTCTTGAAAGCCAAGAAAAGTTAAAACCTAACTTTTCTTCTTTCTTTCCTTTCTTCTCCACCGAATTCTCTCCTTCTTCTCTCTTCTCTTTGTTTTTCTCCCTCAATTTTGTTCATGCTTCTTCCTTAAAAGCAAGCCCACACTTCTTATTATAATTTTGCCATTAATGAGTGTACAAAAACCCTTTTACCCTTCCTTATATGCCTCGTAACTTAAATGCTTAAGTGACTTGTCAATTTTGCCCCTTATGAAAGCTTGCCACCTTAATTCAATTTAACTCATGTCATATAATCTTACTCATATTAACATGCTAATTAACTCAACAGAAATACTCTATTAAGACCTTAAAATTCATTTAAGTCATTGCCTAACTTCTTCCAAAAATCAAGACCTTTTCTGATCAGGTAATTGATGGAATTTGATAACACTTCCTCTAGAAAATGTTCCTCATTGTCTCAATTTTCTAATGACATCAAAATCATTCAATTTGGTTCCATAATGTAAAAGTTATACCACAAATATTTTCGGACTGTTTTTATACTAAAACAACATTCTGTGCTCAACTTTCATTCGAAAATTGATATTCTTAGAGAATAAATTAAAACTCAATTTCATCAGAAAATTTGTAGCACTATTTCTCTAGTTTACTCCAATTTAAAAATCATCTCATTTGGATAACTAGAGAAAAAGTTATGGTTAAAACACCGAAGCATACTCAATGAGCATGTTTCAACTTATAACTTCCAATATTTCTCATACAATTTTTCTAACTTCCGAGAAAAGTTTGGGGTCCAACAATATCACCTAACTTCCTTCCTAATCACTCCCTGACCAAAGGCATCCTCAAATACAAAAATAGGGTTTACATAGAGCTGCCACTTCACTAAGGCAACAACTCATTGCCTTATGCCATGACTCTCCATTGGGTGGTCACTCAGGGATAAGGGGCACCCTTACTAGACTTCAACAATCCTTTTTATTAGCCACGAATGCATAAACAAGTTATTGATTGGATCTCTAGTTATGATACTTCTTAAAGGTGCAAACTAGAAATAGTGGCTTCTTTTGGCCTCCTACAATCACTCGTCATTCCCTCCCAGATTTAGACTATTGTTACAATGGATTTCAATGAGAAACTTCTATAGTTTGAAGGCTATGACATAATTATAGTTGTAATTGACAAGTTTTCAAAGATGACACATTTTATTCCTCTATTTCACCCATTTACTGTAGTTACTATTACCCAAGCCTTCCTGAATTAGATCTTCAAACTCTATGTATGCCTCACACCATTATTTATGATAGGGACAAAGTTTTCACTGGAAAATTTTAGCAGGAATTATTTAAATTATTGGGCAATCAACTCAAGTTCAACAGGGCTTACCACCCTTAAACTGATGGTCAATCTGAGAGACGCAATAGATGCTCGGAAACCTATCTCAAGTGCATGTCTTTCCACAAATCGAAGCATTGGTTTAAATGGCTCAATTTGGCTGAATATTGGTATAACACCGGCCACCATTCTGCCATTAATCTCAGTCCCTTCTAGGCTGTTTATGGCTTCCCTCCTCCACTACGAGTCCTCCCTTCCCTTCCCTCGTCAGTTGCTGCAGTGGAGGAATTTCTCCAATCTCAAAAAGCAATGAATGCTTATCTCAAGGAATAGCTAGCAGCAGCATAAAATAGAATGAAGTAGACTAATGATAAACACAGAACTCCCAGGGAATTTATAATGGGTGATTTGGTTTATCTCAAACTCCAACCTCACAAACAACTCTCCCTAGCTGTCAGAAAATCTGTGAAACTTTCTCCAAGGTACTATGGTCCCTATACTATCATCAAGAAGGTTGGCAAAGTTGTCTACCACCTCCAACTCCCTGCTAATTGCAAGTTCCACCTTATTTTCCATGTCTCCTTGCTGAAGAAAAAGTTTGGGGATCACATCCACATATCTCCCAAACTTCCCTATTTAGTGGATGGTGAATTTCTAATCCAACCTGAAAAGGTTCTCAATACTCGAACTCTGCTAGTGGGTGATGCTTATGTTCAACGGCTATTGATCAAATGGTAAGACCTACCCTCCCTTGACTCCATATGGGAAGGCCTAAAATAAATGAAGCACCAATTTCCATAGTTCATCCAGTCTTGGGGACAATAATGCTCTCAAGGGGGTTTTGTTAAGTATACACGTAGAATGGTATTAACATAAATTTCTACCAGCACTTAGTTATGTTAATTTCTGTTGCTCCTTGTAGTTCTTTCTATTATTTAGCTTATGGATATAGAGAAATTCATTTCTCCCTCCCTCTCTCTCTCTCTTCTCAACCTCCTATTATGTCCCTATTCCTAAATAATTATATTCTAGGTTATCCATAATTTATTATTCAATCTTAAGTTGGGTTTAATCCCAACACAAAGAAATGGTTTTTATTAAATTAGTGAACTTACTGACTTAGAATACCATAAAAAGAAAGTTCTATTACTACAAAGATAGTCGTTATAGGTAATTTAATGCTCTTCCTAAAGGTAATCGCTGCAAAAGCATTGAAGGGTTGACAACTATAGGTCTAAAGGGTGAGTTACATCACCTCCTCCTACATGTTTGATAAACTCATATGGCAAGAGAAAGCTTTTGAGGTAGACACATAATTAAGAAATGTTTAGTTAAAGGGTGGGTCTTACACTTAATAATAAAATAAAAATGCTATATTTTTTAAATAAGTAGGTCCTATTTTGTCACGTCAATAATAAAAAATAATTTAAAAATGTTAGGTCAGTGTTAATTTTTCAATTAACAGATGGAGTTAAATTTTTCATTGCAGTGGAGTCTAATTTTAATGTTTTCTAGATATTAAGTTTATAAATGTTCACTCTAAAATGTTATGATTAAATTTGTCTGTTAGAAGATACGGTCTAATTTAGGAGTTTGTTTTAATTACCTAAATTAGCGCTTAATCAATCCCTGACTTGTGGGGATTATCTCCTATTTAGAGAAGTAGTCTTCTCAACCTCCGGAGATACGAAAACATGAATACCATTACAATTCTCCCATCTTTCTTCTTCTTTATTTTAACATGGTATCAGAGCTATATCGATACCTTCGG
>JANZLD010000006.1:75362324-75380163 GCA_026413575.1 Erythroxylum carthagenense
ATTTTATTTTTATGTTTTATTTAATTTATAATTATTATTAGTAATAAAATTATTTATTTTTATTTAAAAACTAAAATTAAAAAATCACAACAATTATAAAAGTTGAAGTAAATAAAATAACTAATTTAAAAAACTTTGAAAAAAAGAGGGAGGGAAGAGGAGAGTTTAAATTTTTTTGAAAATTTTACAAAAAAATTATCTTATTTTTTAAAATTTCTAGTACTGATCGGTATCATCTGAAACCTGTCGTTACCAACTAATATTTAAATCCGATATTATCAATTACCAACCGATACAGTCTAAAACAGGCCAATACTGACCAGTATTTAAACCCGTTATAATTGATTCTTTATTTTGTACCGATTTTGGTCTGGTACATTTCATACTAGTCGATACCAACTGGTACGAAACGGTATCTAAATTGTTGGTATTAACGCAACATCATCAATGTATAGTAGAGAGCTTATTTTTTATAGACTCAATACAAAAATAAAAATTTAAATGAATTAGTAGGAACATTTAATTTATTGCTTGTTCTTAAATAATTAATAACAAATAAATTTTAACCAACTAAATACTTGTAATTAAAACAAGTATCATTTTCTATTTTTATGTAACGTTGTATTTCAAAATTTTAAAATTTCATATGTTAATAAAATTCAAAAAATAAAATTTAAAATATTAGTCTAATATGTAACTTACACTTATATTATTTTATAAAATTTTTAATTTTTTTCTTTATTAGTACGATTTAAATTGATGATTTCTACTTTAAAATTTTATTTAAATTTTTGGTGAAACATTAAAAAGTAAACCTGGGGTTATTAATGGAATAAAATAGAAAGTAATATTATTTTATTATTTAAGAAGAGAGTTTATAATTGAATGGAATGAAATATGATGAAATGAGAGAGTTTCACGCTACATCTTATTATATCATAAATAGTGAAAATAAATTATTTTTGATTTGAAGGTTGAGGAGGGAATGTAAAATGATAAACAATATTTCACTATATTACATTATGAATCCTTCTTTCAAACAACATTTCATAATATTATATTATAAACCTTTTATTCATCTTGAACAATAATTTTTTAATATTATATATATAGTTTCATTCTATCTCTAATAAACATTTCATTCCATTAAAAACTTTTTGTCAAATCAAACATATCTTTAGTTAATAGTTAATGAAAGACTTGATGACTCATTTTTAGTTAAAGGAAGACTTGATGACTCCTTTTTTCCACACAAAGTAAAAATATGCCTCCATATGAGACATTGATGGTTGTTTTGTTGCGCTTTTAGGTGGTGAGTACGAAGCAAAGACGGTGATTGGAGCACTGGACAGTGGACATGCTAGGCTATAGGCTTCGGCTTTTGCTGGGTCAGGTTTTGAGCATGTTGGGACCCCATTCTCTTCTCCCCCATTGCTGGCCTCTATGCAAAGCGTGACTTTCTTATTGAGTTCCAGCATAAAAGTTAGTATATTGTCTTCTTGATAACAGCAATCCAACCTCATGATTGTCACATTCGTAAAGACGACGGCTTAGGAACTGGGGCATGATCTTTTTTTTTTCTTTTTTTTTTATAAAGGGAAAGTACGCAGCGTCCGACAAATCTCCTAAAAGGAAAGGAAGGTATCCTGGGGGGTGTAACATCAAAATGGGTGATACCAATGTCTGCCGGACTTGTCCGAGAAGCGAGCCAGTCGGCATATCTATTGTTCTCTCGGTACACATGCCGATGAACAACATATCAGTTCCTGGTGAGGAGCTCCAGGATACCCATCACGATCGTATCTTTTTTTTTATCTATTCACAGTCTCAACTCAACGCTGTCCCACTTCAACTTAACTATCTATTTATGTGAAATAGATATAAATAAATGCTTGAGATAAAATGAGATAAAGTTAAGATAGAGTAAAAGGAACAGAAAATCTGAAAAGTTAGAGACTAGGAAGTACAAATTTCTTTAATTATTTTCATTCTAATGCCTAAATTTTTAAATATATGTTATTATATTCAGTCCATTAATATTCTGTAATTATTCAAATTATCAAATAATAAGTATTAAAGATTCATAACCTCAAGGGTTAAAAATAAAATTTTTAAAAATCTTTATGATAGTTTGATAATTACATATTTTAAATAAATCACAAAAATTTCTTAAAAATGCATTTTATAACCCTTGAAAAATACCTTAAAAATAACTTATAAAAGTGATAAATCGAAACTTTAATACTTACAATTTCACCATATTTCCCTCATTTATTGCTAAGATCAAAACATATGAAATGAATTTAATAAATCCGCGTAATTGAGGGAAGTCTAATAAGTAATAATACGTAATTTTAACTCCGCCTCACAAGAAGATTGCTCCAATAAAATTTTATAATCCGACTTAGTTAATTACCATTCAAGTTCCCAGAAATTCTTTAATTGATATAGACAAAGATATGGTCATTATTTTATTTACATTATTTTGAGCTTTCTTCAACGTCGTTGAAGCGCGTTGAATTGTCTCAAGCCCGCAGTGAACGTTTGTTTTAACTCCTAACAGGCCGCAACCAATCTCAAAAAGCCAGCGCAACATTTAGGGGCTCAAAAGTAAATTTATGCTAACGTAAGAGTACTTTATGGGATCTCCACCCACAGTCTAATGCCAGCTTGCGAGTTCCCATAGGTCGAATTACAAACAAAAAGTAGACTGCTCCGCATCAGATCCGAACCTTGTACCAGCTTTTTTAGGACCGAATGCCAAACGAAGACGCGCTTTCTACAAACGCGTTTTTTCAAAGTAAGGTAACTTCTCTTCTTCCGCTTTGAAAAAGAGTCGAAACTTAAAACGGAGGCCTTTGACGGACCACAAATGTGTTGGTATTATATATATATATATGTATGTGTTTGTATGTATACGCTCTGTTTTGGACATTGCTCTGTTTGGATTTTCATTGATTTGATGTTTTGAGAGCTAAGAAGCTGCGCCGCTGCTTTTTAGAATCGAGTGACATGGGGAACTGTTGCTCCGACGCCGCCGGCGGTAGAGCCGCCGTCGGCGGTACCACACTCGCTGCTTCCGGCAACACTACCAACGAAGCTGTCGATTACTTTCTCAAGGCTCGCGGCGTTCCTAGCTGCTCCGCTCAGATCGAGGTCTTCTATCTATGCTTCTATGTCCCTGTTTGTGTATGATTTCCAGTTATTCTAATTTTGTACTGCCTAGAGCATGTTATGTTTCGGGGTTTGACTCGGTAGAATTTGAATCTGGACCTGTTATGAATCTGGAGAAGTTATGGTAGCTTGCTTGGAGTGTGTAGTGTGCGTAAAATCAAGATTATGGTGCTTCTAGGAGTAGCATTTTGTAGTGTTTGAATGCATCTAGTGCTTAGCTTTAAGTTGCCTTTAGGTACTTGAAGCGATGAAAATATCGCGCCTTCAAATTTTGGTTTCGTTTACTGTTTATTTGATCAGGAAACATGGTTTTTGATTCCTGTGATATAGTTTCTCAAATCAATAGCTTAGCTCAAAATTAGTATTGCCTTCTGCCAAGCTTCATTAAGAGCGTTGAGTTGTTGCGTGCCGTAACAAATGTTATGTTCTGTTTAAGCTTATCTCGTTGTTCATTATTGAATTTGACTTTGAATGCGAATACAAGATTGTGATATTTTAATTTGCTCTTCGAGTCTTCAGTATTAACTGCTTTGTTTGGGAACTGTGGCTATGCAGTTATCCTTTTCTGCTACAAACTTACGTGACCGGGACGTACTTTCCAAGGTTGGTCTCCGTGCTGTTTTACATATTCAAAACAGTTATCCGATTTCCATCTGTAGCTTAATAGAGAATGGGCGAAATACATTAGGTCTTAATTGAGAATGGGCTAAATACATTAGAGGTCAATCACAACTGCATTATGGGATTGGAACTTTTGATTCTTCAATTTGAAGCTCCCTTTTAAAAGAGGCATTAAAGTCCAGAATTCTCTGTGTCTTACCACCTCATGTTTGTTTAGCTGTTTCTCATCTTCTGCAGTGACAGTGTCTATTAAATTGGGAACTTAATGTTGAATTCGACAAGATTTGGCTGAGATAATTGGAGATGTTGTGCATAACATGTAACTACAGATATATTTGGAAGAGCCATCCATCTGTTTGTAATTGTATAGTTTTTTAAATTTTTTATACTACATCATTTCATTTAAAAAAATTTCCATCACTTCATATCAGATTTGATGGTTGCTTGTGTTTCATATATGATTATCTTGAAGTTGCACTGCCAGTGAACATAACAGCATGTCTATTCAATTAGTTTAATCTACATACTAGGTATTAGGGGACATGTGTATCTTAGTTTCATGCTTCTCAATACTTACTATTAATGAAATCATCTGTAGAGTGATCCTCTGGTCGTTGTTTACACAAAAGCAAAAGATGGAACTCTTACTGAAGTTTTCCGCTCGGAAGTGGTTCTCAATTCATTAAATCCTACATGGATTTTAAAACATACTCTTACGTACCAGTTTCAAGTTTATCAGATGTTATTGTAAGTCTACATTTTCTAGTTCTTCACATTTCTCCTGTAAGTTTGCACCCTTTGCTCATTGTTGTGCAATATGTTACATTTACTGCAGATTTCGTGTGTACGATGTTGACTCTCAATTTCACAATGTAGATGTAAAGGTATGTTCTTACTGCTATGGACTTCTGTCCCTTCCCTCTTGTTGTGTTACTTTATTATAAATTTGTTTCATTTTTTATTTTGTCAATGTATTTATTATAAATTGTTTCATTTTTTATTTTATGTCAATGTATGTCATCTTATAATCTACCAACAAAAGTTGAGGCATATATTTTACTGTGACTATACCAATTGAAATCAACAATAGAGCATTTAATTTTCTTGCTTGGTCCAGTCTATTTGCCCTTCATTTTCTTTCGAAGTTGATAGTCAAAATCAAGAAATATGAGATGCGAATTTATATTAATGAATATTACAACCTCTGTATGAATTTGAGCTGCAATTATTTTATGCCTTTTCTGTACTATTTAATTTAAGTGTTCCATATTTTAGGAAATGAATGGTTTTTATTGAATTTGGACAATGTTTCATCCTCACAAGTTAGATGTGACTAATCAAACAATTTAATGAATGCAGATGCTTAAGCTTGAAGAGCAACAGTTTCTTGGCGAAGCATCTTGTGCATTGCCTGAGGTATAAAATGAAGACATCTTTTTATTCCTTTATTGTTGTAGCATTATAGATTGACAACCACCATTTGTAGTGTCATAACACCCTTGCACTACTGCCTAATGTTACGAACTACAGATGCAACAACTAAATAATCTGATAGGCTTTTGAATACGTATCACTATGAATATTAACCTAGTTTCATCTTTCTGTTTGTGCAGATTGTTATTAAACCAGACCGGACGCTGACCTTGCCCCTCGTACGTAGAGAAGATTCTACTTTATCAAGTCACCAAGGACATTGTGGTCAATTTATTGTACATGCAGAGGAATTGATTAACTCAAAAACGACAACAGAATTGATATTGAGGTGTTCAGATCTGGAGCACATGGATCTCTTCTCCAGAATTGTATGCACCACTGGGTTGTTATTATTCTTTCTTTAATTAAATACATTATGAGGAACTAGATATGATACTTTATTTTTTGTCTTTTTTTTGCATGAAGGATCCTTTTTTGGTTATCTCAAAAACTGTTGAGAGAGGGCCACCCATACCTGTGTGCAAAACAGAAGTGCTAAAGAATGATTACAATCCCACATGGAAACCGGTGTTTTTGAACATGCAACAAGTGGGAAGCAAGGTAAGGTTTGCCTTCACCTGGGCTTAGGTGGCAACTGTTATGAATCTTAAATCCAGATATGGATCTAATCTTTGCTTCTTACATCCAATTTTTAATATGCTGTCCCATTCGTTGTTGGTTTGAGCTAGTTTCCTAGTATGTGTGACTTTCTTTCTCATCTGAGGAGCATACTATCTATAAAGGGATCTGCTGTAGTTGGAGCATTTTTTGTTTTGATGTGTCTAATAATAGGCAACAATCGGTAGAGTTCAGTAATTGCACTATACGCTGAAATAGATATTTTTACTGATTATTATTTTGCAGAAATGTTTTATACTCTTATGTAATCTGCAGGAGAGTCCACTAATCATAGAGTGCTTCAACTTCAATAGCAATGGCAAACATGATTTGATTGGGTATATGCTGGTTTCCTTTTGATCTTCCTTTGATCCTTCTCTCCCCATGTCTATACACCTCATGACAGTGGTCTCTGTTATTCAATTGTCAGAAAAATTCAAAAATCTCTGACAGACCTTGAAAATCTTCACTCCAAGGGGGGAGGTGGCAATCTGTTTTTACCCACTTTTGCTGGGCCAAATCAACAAAACAAGGTTTTTCTATTAGTTAATTGGTTTTATAACTACATTTCTATTTTCAGCTTCAAAATTCTGAGTTTACTTGATTCAGTGCAGGTATTAAAAAGCCAGCTGTACGTAGACAAATTCTACGAAAGCAACCAACATACTTTTTTGGATTACCAGAGAGCAGGATTTGAACTGAGCTTCATGGTGGCTATTGATTTTACTGGTACCTCATTTAGTTTCTGCTACAGGATTGACAAGTTGTACATCAAATAGAAACCAAAAGCGCTTTTTGAAACTTAGGAATACCACATGGGCCTTAGTGTGATTAATCCAGATAATTATTAATGAGAAATCATCAAACACATTAAAGTCTCCCTAATATCTTCTTAATTTTTTCATATCATTTTCAGCTTCAAATGGAAATCCTCGCCTCCCTGATTCCTTGCATTACATTGATCACTCGGGACGGCTAAATGAATATCAACGGGTGAATAATTATTGTCCATCCCTATTCTTTTTCCTTTTGTTTATCTGGTTAGACCATCCAATCAAAAGGACAAAATTTTCAGGCAATTGAAGAAGTTGGAGAGGTCTTGCAGTTCTATGATTCTGACAAGCGCTTTTATGCTTGGGGATTTGGAGCCCGGCCTATTGATGGACCAGTTAATCATTGTTTCAATTTGAGCGGAAGCATGAATGACTGTGAGGTGAGTGGTCCATCAATTTGCCCCATGATTTTCCCTCTTTACTCACAGATCGCCCATTGATGATGCATAAGTTTCTCTCTCAGGTTGATGGAATCCAAGGAATTATGATGGCATATTCCATTGCCCTCTACAATGTTTCTCTGGCTGGGCCAACACTTTTTGGACCTGTGATCAACCGAGCTGCACAAATTGCCAGCCAGTCTCTCGCAAATGGAGCAAGAAAATACTATATCTTGTTAATAATTACGGTATCATTCTTTCAAGAATTGCCAAATTTTGTTCCATCAAGTGTTTGTAACTTTGGCCATCATGCTGTTTCAAAGACCTAAACTACCACTTCTTTGAAATCCAAATAGACGTTTTAGTATTTGACTGTTGTAGGATGGAGTTGTTACTGATTTACAAGAAACAAAAGATGCCATAGTGGAAGCGTCTGACCTACCATTATCTATCCTCATTGTTGGGGTTGGAGGAGCTGACTTCAAAGAAATGGAGGTACCTCTTTCACATTTGTATCTTGTTTCGAAAATGTGAAAAGTCTGATTACCGGAATAATGATAGTTTTGATTAGAAACCTCATTATTTCTTGAAGAGCTCCAGTTTCTGAACTTTGGCAATTGATCCGCAGATTTTAGACGCTGATAAAGGAGAGAGACTGGAAACCTTATCTGGACGTGTTGCTTCACGTGATATAGTTCACTTTGTACCATTCCGAGACGTTCAAAGTAAGTGTAACAAACTTTGTAATCAACCAGAATCCAATGTTTTTAGTTTGGTGGTTATAAATTTCATATTTGCAGGTGGAGAAATTTCTGTTGTTCAAGGACTTCTAGCAGAACTTCCAACCCAGTTTTTAACCTACATGCGATCCCGAAACATTCAACCAAATATGTAATCACGTAAACAAGTGTACATATGGCAATTTATTTTCTCCTATGCTTTGGAATGAGTCGTCCGTCTTGTCCACGTAGCCAAATACCTTGTCAGTATAGGTTATATGCACGATCACCACGCTTAACGATAGCTCATTTCCGATGGCTGGACAAGTTTTTCAGAGACCTCCAGCTTTGCGTAGTTACTTTTACTACTCTCGAGTGACTGTCCGATGAATCAAGCAAGGCGCCTATCACAGATGCACTGGCACTATAAATGTAAATGGCAGAATTGCCAAGTCAATCCAAGAGAGTTTGTCGTGCAAAAGTGAAGGACCAAAGTGACAGTCTAATGGCCATTGTTCTCAAATTTGATTTCATAAAATCTCTGTGGGACCAATTTTGTATGTGTTTTGTCAGTTTGGAACTTGTCTATAACCCCATCTCCCATTCTTTTCGACAGTGAAACAGACCTATTTGGTTATGAATTTGACAAAAATGGGAAACTTTTAAGGTGACGTTTTTGTGAAGTGCTTATTTGTTTGTTTCACTTTCAATTCATCTCATCAAATACTAATAACGTTACGCCTTTTGTTTCATTACGTTTTACAACTATCTCACACACGGAATGCGTGAGAAAATGGGGCGGCTGGTCTAAGTTAAGTGTTGGCCAAACATCTGTACTGATCCCAAGGTCCTGTTTTATTTGTCAGAAAAAATAGCCTTTCTATGCCATAAGCAATGAAGTCAGCTTCAGTGGAGAATGTTCAAGTCAATGTTTCTGCCACTATCAATTAGAAAGAAAATCGCTACCGTTCAGATAGGATTATTGAAAACGATGTTGTTGTTGTTATTTTTTTTTTTTTTCTGGCATGTGTGTGAATAGTCATAATGCCTATTTTAGTCGGTCATCCCTAAGTTTGTGACCAATAATCAATAATCCCTCGTACATTCCTTTCGAAAAAGTTACATGTTAATAATTTATTGCGAGACTTTAGACTGAGTGTGATAATGATAATAAAAAGTCTAATAAGTCTAGTCAAATTTTGTAAGCTCAATCAATCCTTATTGAAGGAGAATCGCATATTATTATAGGGTTAATTTTATCATAATTAGTAACAAAAATTGTTATAAGATAAAATTTTCCTTAATAATATTGTCATGCAATTAGTCTTTTTATATCACCGGAAAATCTAAGAACTTAAGTTTTTTTTTATCATGCTTGTTTCATAATGTCAGCAAAAACATAGAAAAAAACTGTCAATACATACAATTGGAACATGTTATAAATTTAATTGGTAATTTAACCTGAACAATTATTAAAATATTTATGATTATAAAAAATAATGTACAAATTAGAAAATATACCTAAAAAATTAAATTAGAAACATGGTTGCAATTAAGCATTAGAAGAAAGTTTTGTTGATTGATCGCCGCCGCCACCGTCACAGTCATCGCGGTTATTATCAAGATTATTATTATTATTATTATTATTCCTCTTTCTTTATTTATGAGTCATTTGAAAATAACATCTTCGCTAGATCTCCTCATACTTCGAGTACTGCGAAATTTTTAGTTGGTGATGTTGTTGTTGTAAGATTACTTTTTCTATTCTTTTTATTTTTATTTTTCTCTGTAATTAGTGATAAGGCTGCGTACTGCTAGACATCTTTAAATCCCGAGTGTTAGCATAAGTTCTACCAGGTGTTGTTATTTAAAATGTTACACTCTTAATACTATATATGGTTTGATGGGGTAAATTTTCTGATAACTCCAAGTATATTCATCAATTGGATCAATTTCAATGTTTGAATGTTAATCTTTCGATAAACTTTGATTGTATATTTATATTTACAAAAGATATATTAAATTAAAGTAAAGAGCCTCTAATATAAATTGATTAATGAACTTTGGACACGTAAAATTTGGATAGAAGAACATAAAAGTTTGGTAAAAAAAATATGAAAGGATCGGATATGCATGAATCACTTTTTGCAATAGACGAAAAGTTTTTGATACAAATATGAAAAAACTCTGAGATTTCATACTGATTTAACAAAAAAGACAACATCTGAATGAACGATGAAGTTTTTGATATGCATCCCTTGATGTGCCAACAGTTTAAAGTGTTATTCGAAACTTGCAGTGAACACTTCTTCAAGTTCACACCAAGACCCATCCCTCTTTTTCTTCGGTCTTTCCTTCTTATTCTCTTCACTCTTACCATATACTCCACTTCTTTGGTCTTCACGTGTGTAAAAACCTAGTTATTAAGCTCTTCCATGAGTGATTCCTAGCTTTTGCATTCCTGTTTAGGGAGGAAAGTTTGAGTAATTTCAATATTACACTTAACAACTTACAAGGTGGATCGAAGACATGGGAAGAGGCCCTTTTCATCCGATGAACCGGAGACGAAAGAGGAAGATCGCATCTTCCCTGTCTACTCAGCTCGGTCTCAATATGACATGGACGTTATGGTTTCAGCCCTAGCTCAGGTTATGGGAAGCAACCCCAATAACCCAGATCAGGTTTTGCAAGATTCATCATCTTCACCTACACCTACACAGCAATCCAACACCCCAGAGCCTCAACAGGCTCAACCCATCCAAGATCAAGGTATATATATAGTATTCATCCTGATTAGCGCTTGCAGTTATTAGTTAGCAGATCGATAAACATCATATGTCTGATGTGATAATGATTTGATGAACTAGCTACCATAACTTTTGTGTTCAAACTTCCAACTTTTGACTTCCTATGGTCGTTTATTTGAATTGCAGGTAACTATGGATACCAAAAGTGATGCTAATCGCAGTAATATGTAAAATATTGATTGTCTTCTACGTTTCTCTTTGTTTCCAAGTGCAACCCTAAGTTCATAGATCCCCTTTTAAATAGATCATCTTCCACCTTGGGCTTTGATCTAGGGTTACACTTACACTTCATTTTAAGCTCCCAAATGTCAAACCAACCTTAATGTTTTTATATTTTGTTCCATAATCTTTCTCTAGCCGTTTGTTCAATACTTAAAAGTTCAATCTTACGAGAAAAAATAGAATGGAGTATGGACATCTTACTTATAAATGTTTAGCCTATATTTGTCGCTGACTACTAAAAAAGCCATGTCTTTCTTGGTTGATTCTTGAAGGGAATACCAGGAGAAGACATTATAGAGGAGTCAGGCAACGTCCATGGGGGAAATGGGCGGCAGAGATTCGCGATCCAAAGAAAGCTGCTCGTGTATGGCTAGGAACTTTCGAGACAGCGGAGGCTGCAGCACTTGCTTATGATGAAGCTGCACTTAGGTTCAAAGGAAGCAAAGCCAAGCTCAACTTCCCGGAAAGAGTTCAAGGAAGAAGTGAATTAGGCTACTTGACCACTAGTCAGGATTTGCATGCACAAGGACCAGCGAATCCAATTGCTTCTCTCCCTCCTACACAAGCATATGAACCATACGCTAATGTCTTTCAACATCAGCAGGTTTTCCCAGGTGGAGACTATGGAATGCACTATGCATTACCAGGTTCTTACAGTAGAGAACCGTTTCTGCAACGGACTTCATCAACAACATCTTCTTCTTCTTCGTCAAGATCTTCTCAACATCTGCCTTATCCACCAGAACTTGCAGGACTTCCATTTCATCAGTTTGGAAGTTCTTATCCTGGTTCTGATAATCCTATGAATAGTAGGAACTTCGATCCGAGCAACCCAGGATCATAATTTACCCAAAAACCTGTTGTGCTTCTCCTTTCAGTTGCGTTAATTTCCATACACTCGATGTTTTCTTTTCCTTTGTGTTGCTTACTTGCATCCAAGTTGGACATGTATCCCTGAAAAAGGGTTATTAAGTGCTACGTATTTCGTAATTTTGTTTATACGAAAAGGATTATCTCTTAGTAGTTCAGTTTTTGTCAAATGAACAACATCAAACTGAATGGTTTTCAAAGAAAACATGAAACTTATGTGTAAATAAGTCATCAGAAGGAAATGATAATCTTAGCACAGATTACAAGTTATCTTTTTCTTTCCTATCGACAGCTATAGTATATCCAAGGTACGTAAACGTAACTCGACTATAAGCTAACCTCTTATTCAGTCAGCTATACTATATCCAAATGTATACGTCTGCTTATAAAATAGCACCCGTCTTCTTCGTTTCTACTTCCTCTCTGAGCAAAAACCGACCGAAGTGTGGTACCGCAACATCATATCGATCTAGTCGTACGTTGTAGGAGAAGGTCATGTGCATGGTAAAAACATAACACCAAAGTCGCTGTCTTGCATGCATGCATGCTTATGCACACCATGTATATATACACCATTCATGTCGCGATGCGAAGGTAATGTTCGCACCGTCCATCCCCCCAGGCGTGGAGTCGCGGTTCTTCTTGTAAAGAAAACTAACGGGTAGTCGAAAATGGAGAAATTGATACGTCCGTTGCTTTCAAACGATCATCTATACTATATATAATACGTAAAACACTCCATTTTCTGCAGAAAACATTGAAACAGTCATTTGGTTGGTAGATGTCTTGATCATGTGCTTCCATGGTGAATGAGACAGAACAGCAAACGGAATTGAGACAACAGATGCACAGTTCATGTGAAACTCGGACACGCCAAAGCATGGAAAGTTGTCATGGAATTCGGCGCGAGTGATCAAAAGCAGACAAAAGTGACTGTGGAAGGTGTACAGTTATTGGAAAGACAAAAGGTTGACTTACGTGTCGTTAGCGTTTGCTTCTTGTAGCAATTTTTGACACGTTTCCTATAAATCATCAGTCTGATCTTATATCATATAGACCCGGACAAGTCTCCGGTCTGGTTTGCTCCACGTCTAACAACCTTCGATGGTTTGAACAAGTCGGGGGATAATTTTATATTACAAAAATAATTTAAATTATTTTATTATTTTATCACATAAAATATGTCTGATTCATTTATATGCCAAACCGTTCAAATTTAGACTTTTAAGTACTTTGTAATATTATCTTTATTAATTTCATATTTATTCATTTAACAATATGATATCATTTTATTAATTTAATATAACAAAGTTATTTTTGTTAACTAAATCAAGTTGTCTGTAAATTATCTCTCGAGAGTCTCGGTTCAATCCGAAGATTTGAAAAAAAGATAAGACTACGTACTATTGAATTTTTTCAAATTTAACCATAATATTGTAACTTTAATGTACCCCGACCCTCATAAAATAGGAAGCACTTATGTAACGGAGTTTGCCATTAGTAATTACATATTATACATAGCTTTTCCCCATCTGGATTAGTGATAAATCAAGAAGGTATAATCTTACGCATCAATGAAGAATAGATTTGAAGATATCTATAACAGCTGTATTAGACTTTATAACGTTGGGTCAATATAAGAAAGGCATTGAATACAATGAACCATTGGAAGTCTCTGAATAAAAAGTAATATATATAATGATTAGACCCAAACAAATCATTATCTAAATTATCAAAAACAGTTCTTTCACTAATAATCACTATTTATGAGATCAAAAAATATTATTTAATGATCTATTGATTTTCAGTCAGTCATGGAAAAGATAATATATACACAATAACCCTATTGGCTAAATTGCAAATCAGCATCACATCAAGGAATACTTTGTAGTAGAAACAAGACACTCGTGATTCATTTCTTTGTTACTTTCTTGGTACTTTGACAATGTTTACATGTAAATGACTTATTTAGAAGCTTCTTTGAAGGGGTCAGTCTTTACTTGCATCTTAAGTCATTCGTTCCATTAATAATAATAATAATAATAATAATAAATGTTATAAACGCGTTAAGGCAGGGATGCTTTGAATTCCTTGGATGGAACAATAAGAATGTTCATGTTTTTTATATTGTGGAATGGCTGAATTCAATTTCTGTATTATTGAATCCATAGTTGAATGAGACAAAATTGATTAACTCAATAAGCTCCTTTCAAAGGGAAAAGGACAAAAAGCACCATTTCTGATTTGGAATCTGATCTTCCTTGGCACTTGTGGTTTGTCCTTTTTGTTACTTTTTACCGTCTTATGCTGCTTGATTAGCCTATCTGGAGAGATAAGCGTGTTTTCTTCTTCAAACTTTATTAAATCAGTGCTTTCGACTAGAAAAGAAAATCTTGTGTGCTCGTGCTGAGATCTCCTGAGCGTGGTTTGGTCACATCGAATCACGAAAGCTGTGGGATGGGAGAAGGATCAGAGCCGAAAAGGCAGTCAAAACGGCGCCGCCCAATTCTGCAGATTACTTGGAACTTCTTGTGTTCAAACTTTGCTGCCCTTTTGATGACTAAGTTCAGATCTGATTTCATAGTTGTTTAGCTTTGAAAGTTGACTTTCTTTTTGAAGAATGCTAATGCTTCTTCTAAAACTGGTATGACAGAACTCTCACTTGGTGCGGTACGTGGAGATGAAGCTCTCCCTTTAAAAATTACTAAACTTCGTGTAAGTTGAGGTTTCCTGGAACAGAACAGGAATACTTTAATTCCAAACATCTGTGTGCTCGATAACATTAAAAATTAGATTCAACTAGATGGTCTACGAACTTTTATGACCAAGTTATTTTTTTATATCATAAAAGTTGAAATTAATGTAAAAACTGGTGTTTCTGCTAAAGTAAATTGGGGTTGTAATCATTTAATTTTGAATCTGAGTATGCCTGTAAGTTTCAAGGACAATAGTCATTCAGGGAAAGCAGCTAAGTGAGACCAATAAGGCCTGTGTCCTATCTATAAAGACCAAAACCATGTGAAGCGTATCAAAAGGTTATTTCAGGCCTTTCTAGTTACTATCTACCATCATGTAGAAAGCAAAATAACAATACTAAGCTTTTCTAGTCCAAATTTCCAAGAACTGCATTTTCAACATTCAAGATGCAACTCCCATCATAACGTCCGTAAATGATAAGCAATTTAAGATGGAAGTGCTTGTGTTCGTGGCAGTCAATCAAAATTCACGTTATCAAACTTTCTTAAGAGCTAATCACTTTACAGGAATTCTGTAGTCTCTTGGATGTTTTTCTCCAAGCAAGAACCATAAACACTATTTCTAGCCTGCCCTGCCATATTAGTCTGAAGTTGGAATGTTATTCAGTGGTTATCATTATTAATGACACCCATCCGGTACACAACTTCAGCAATGAAGACCACGGAAAGTTTGAACTAACAAGGAACATTACTTCTCTTTTACCTAATTGATCCAGGCACAGGCAATCCCAGATGCATTGGAGTCATTAAACATTGATCCACATATCGAAATACAACTAAGAGAACAACAGTGTGAAAAGGAAGGATAAAAAACTATAATTGACATTTGAAAATTTCCTATCTAACTTACATCACTCATATCGTGCAGATCAAAAATGAATATAAAGAATTTTGGAAGGACACAGATTACACAAGTTATGGATTAGTAGCTCCCTCACCCTTCTTCTGATATGTTGCTTCTAAACATTCTTTAGCTCTATGAACCTTTGACTGGAGATAAAAGCTTCCAGTTTGGGCATTCCGCTCAAACAATGTGTCATATTTCTACATGCAAAGAACAATCGATATTATGAGGACACAATGAGAACATTTGGAATTATTCAGCACAACAGTACCCTTAAGAATTCAACTTGTTAAGTATGTGGAAAACAATCTTCCTTGCAAAGTTTGTGCCTCCCTCTAATATTTAACTAATTGGTGTAATACCTTAAATAACAAAAACTTTTTGTTTCGAAGTCCTTTATAGGAATGTAGAACAAAATAACATCAAGTCTACTAAGCTCTTGTTGCATGAATGAGAAGTTCTATACAATATGTAAAGCCAATGGCTAGAAGGAACTTAACTTTTGATCCAACACTATAAAAATTTGAAAAGCATTTAAATAGCTGGGAGACTTATTAATTAAGCTGAAACATCACACGATGCAACAATTCAAAGTTTAAAATGAATAAAATTTCACTCCTTTTTCTAGTTACACAAGGTGAGGGTATAGTGAAAATTATCACGTCCTACCAAGATATGAATCAGAAAGTAGAATGCTTATACAAACCTTCACAATTTCTTCCCATGTTGAATTCTCAGAAATGCCTAAAATCTGCCTTGCCTCGGCTTCAGCCATGACTTTGCTCCCTCTCCTAAGATTCTGCACTGTCTCTTGAGCAACACCAGATTTTGAAGCATCTAGAATAGAATTCAAAGTTGTATATCCAAATAAGAAATAAGGATTATGAATATAACTGAAAAGTGAACTCAGCAACATAGATGTGAACTCATACAACTATTAGAGTTCTAAACAAAAAGAAAACAAAAACAACCATATTATGTTCTCAATTTGGAAGGAAAACCATACTTGCAAGTGCCTGGCGGTATGCTTGAACAAATCCTCTCAGCAGGATTCCAGAGCCCATCAAAATTAAGTTTGCAAGAATTCTCGCAGCCTGGGAAAATTAATAAATAAAGTTAAATCCATAGTCTTCCCGCTCATTTAGTTGCTATTTCAATCAAGATGATAAACTTGAATCTCTTCTTTTCATATTCAGTCTTGTTATGCTTCTTTTTCTGGTTTAAAGTACAAAGACATTGCAAGTTTCAAAGATGACATAAAATGAAAACTTAATAGCTGCAGCACAGACTGCCTCTTCCCTTCCTAATCAATATGACAATTAAACCAGTTACATCCTTCCCATCAAAACAGCCCCTAGCAATGAAAATAGTCCATCAAAGGGAAAGACATATATGAATCCAAAACTCTCAAGTGTTGATATATAGATACTATCTGCCAGCAGCCAATCATATTCACATGGCAATAAAAAAGTCTTCTATTACAATTTGGGAAAAGCATGTTGGAAGTGACACATCTAACTTGTTTGGTTAACAGCACCATTTGTATACGCTAATTTTATGCTAAGGGCAAAAATATTAATAAGATACAAAGTGCAGCAGCTTTGTCCCAACAAAGCATTGCTATGTTTCTGCCACAACAAAAAAGAAAACAATTTAATGTTTAAACCATGCTTTATAAACTTAACTCCAAGGTTGAAGTATCAAGAAACATTCATGCATGAGGATAATGAAGCCAAGGATAGAACAAGCTCCAAATTAAGAATTCACAACGGTATAGTGATTTAAAAGGCTCCCCCAAATTATCTAGTAGGTTTGAGAAACGACTGATCATAATTCTTTAACCCTATGATTCAAATTCATCTCTTTTATCTATACTTTAGAAAACCATGTACTGCACAATTGAGAATAAGCCTTGGTCTCAAAAGCAATTCATACACATACAACAAGACTTTAATCCAAAACAAGAACACAAACAAAATTGACAGCCATCAACATGCTATTCCACGACTTCAGGCCCACCCTCGATTCAAAAGGGCAAGAAGTGTCGTGCAACTTCGAAGAAGCAAGCCCATTTGGTGTTCATTACAGAGCCAACTTTCCGCCGTAAAGGTAATAGAAAGTAAAAGCTCATAATAATCATCACCAACAAGGAAGTACATAACAATGCATGAAACAAGAAGGGTCAAAGACCATACATACCATACTTACGTCGTGGCAAGCAGTATTGAGCAAGCAGAAACTCTGCTTCAGTGAATCTCAAAACCTACAACATCACAGAACAAAGAATTAGAACAGGCCTCCATATACAAAGAAGATGGAGATATATGAAACGACAAACCTATAACATCAAAAGCAAAATCTACACATATGGAGACTTCTAGGGGTTTTTCTTTTTTTGTTGTGCAGGAGAAACGAAAAGATTAATTAGGGTTTTTGCTGTGCTGGGCAAATTACTAACCGAGAATTAACTTTGAATTCAGCAAACAACCCAAATGAAACCTATAAGGTCGATAGAATGAAAT
>JANZLD010000006.1:75396320-75420800 GCA_026413575.1 Erythroxylum carthagenense
CTGAGGCTTCTTGTTCCTCTCCACTGCATCCGCCACCACTTCCCACGTTCCTCCGCCCCCTCCGCCGCTCCCCGCCGCCTCCTTCTCTTGCTGCACGGGCTCCTCAGATAACCCTGATCTTCAAAGCATTTACATTAGAATAACAGTTTCTCTTAACCACGTAAGACCTTCATGAAAAGACGGTTGCTACCGAAATCAGTTACAGAAACAACTGATAGGTTTTTCCTTCTAATTACTAGGGTTAAGCAGAAGGTGCAAGCAAAACAGCGAAGAAGAGAGGCGAAACTAAAAACTAAAACTCTCAGAACAGACACTTGTTATTTATGTACCCAACAAAAAGAAAAGGCAACGAAAAGACATCGATCCTTTTTGTTGTTAACTACGTTACTTCATTTGCATAGGAACCCATGAGCAAGCGATGGAGGGTAGAAAAAGAGATGTATACTCTTGAGGTAAAGAGAAAAACCTCAATGGAACTAATTTTAACACCACAATGGCGCATAGTAGCATATTAGCGAGTTAGGGACAAACCTTCTTGGGAAAGAGCATCAATAGCATTGGTAGTATCTCCCGAGAGAAGCTGTCTGCGTCGCGAATCCTCCTCCTCAACCCTCCTCCTCTCAGCTCTAACTGCAGCTTTAATACCGTACCTCTCTCCCACAAGAAGTTCCCACCTGAAAATCTGCGACAAACTGTTCATCATTTCGTCAAGCTCCTCGTCCTTCATGTCCAAAAGGGTACTCACAGTAAAACCCAACTCCGCTATTTTCGCTGCCGTGTAGTATCTTATTCCATATGCCTGAAACAACTCCTCAAGCCCACATAACTCCCTCGGCCTAACAGCGTACGTTACCGTATTCGCCGGTTGCGGAGGCGGAGCCGCCACCGCCTCCAGCATCCGACTGCTAGGTGGCACAGCCGTTCGTGGGTCCCACTTGAACAAGCTCGCAGTGAATGCCTCCGGATCCATAGTCTTCTTGCTTTCTACGAAAAACTAGGCTTTGCTCTGTGGAAGTGACGAGCTCGCTATGTAAAGACAAAGCGAATTTTTGTGTTCTTATTGTATACCGAAAATACCCTTTGCGTGGTCAGAATTTTGTAGTTTCTTTATCGGGAAGCTAACTGAATCAGATGTTATGATGTTTCGTTGGAACTTTGACAGTTGATGTCAAAACAGTCAGGCTTGTGTGTCAATCACCTCTACTTTAACCTCAGCCCTGAATCCATTCAGATCTTGACACGTCGCAATTCGTTAAGATTTGTTCTGGTTTAAACTCCGTACTGATCATCACATCCCGATACGGTGCTGGCCATTACATGCAGATATTATATCGGTTCTACGTACAATAGATATCAACCGTCTGATTTGTAGCTTAAACGCATTTGTAGTTCAGGTCTATGTGAAGCAGGTTGTGTCTGAGAGTGCCTGATAATGTCCTCTGGACTTTCTAGTTGCACATGAGTTTCATAACTTAGTTGGACTAACCTGGTCTTGTTTAGTTCGTGCCCCACCAAATGAAACCTTCTGAAACTTGGGGGTACGGATTTGGCCTCGTCTGCTTTTTCTTTCACTGTTCTTTTCTTATTTTCATGCACTACCCTCTTCAGATTAATTTAATTTTGTCTACGAAAATTACATTATAAACATGAAATTCTAATATTTTGAAGTGTTTAAATTAAATTTTAATATTTTTAAAATATTTAAAATAAATACTAAATTAATGAAAACTTTAATAGGTTATTTTCTCGTCAATTTATCATCATCATTATCATTATCACATTCAGTCTAAAGTCACGCAATAAAGCGAGATTTAGGAATGACTGATAGTATATAACTTTATCCTACATAATAGAAAAGTTGTTTTTGGTAGACCTTATATAAATGAAATAATATAAAAATTATGCATATTACAGAAAAAAAAGGTACAACAAGCACGATATAATATTATATAAATAAAATTATAATAAATACATAAATAATAAAAATAATATAACAATGTATATCTAATAGAGTCCAGATATGCGAGTTGATTATTTTCTCGTCGTTTAAATGTCATATTAATATTAACGTTAATTTTTAAGTTTAAATAAACTGAACCTTACTTTCAGTTAAATTTTATAATTTATTGTTTAAAATATATAAATATAGGCTTCATTGTCATGCACTAAGAACTTAAATGTGTAAACGGTGGTCTCATTGCCACATAACTATAGGACCACTTTTGCTTAATTAAAAATTAATTATATGAAAATAAGACCTAGTTTTTATTTAGGTCTTATTTAAAAATATAAAAAGAATGCAAATTAATGTCATCAAATTTTCCGTTGAATCAGAACTTTTAAAACAGTAGACTTTAAGTTATATTCTTTTTTAAATGTTAAGATTCAAAATAGACTTTAAGCCTTTTTTTTTCTTATCTATCAATTGAGGGCAAGATTTGAAGTAACTGATAAGGTTATTATTTTATAACCAAAATGTCACGAGTATAAATTACACAAATAGACTTTTTATAAAATATAAAGAGAATATTGTATCCAATTAATAACCCTCTCTCAATCTTGACAAAGTAAGAAATATTGTATATTAGAGTTTGCCCCGTAGTTTTTGATGCGTTTCAAATTTTCTATAATAGAAAATTCTAATTATTATTTATTAAGTGAATATTACATTAATTTGTGTATAAATTATTTCATAAATTGAAAATTACACAATTTAAAAATCTTTATTGTTTATATTCTTGCACTAACCAGAGGAATTTTAGACGCAACACCTCCCGGAGACCCAAAAGTAAATTCAATAATACCTAAAGGGTAAGAAGGTAATTTCGGGTTACGAATAATACAATAAAAGTAATACTACAAAACCATGCATGCAGAGAAAGTACAGGAACTGGCAGAGCCAGAAGGGGCTTTCAGATTGGAACCACCCCCTCCCTTCAAAGTCTCTGAAAAGGCCTGTTCTAGTACTTGCAAAAACAGAACAAGACGACCCTCCCTCTCCAGAGTCCAGCCCCCTCGTTTGATCAAGTGCTTCCGTGTGTACTTGCCACAGTTTCATCAGTGGTCACTATGCCTGATCGCCTCATACTTCATCCTACGTATCGATTCGTGAATGGTGAATCCTGAAATTGAAAAAGATCAATAGAGAAATTGATTCTTTTTAAGAATAGAATAGGGAAGAGAAGCACATTGGTCAACCCTGCCAATGGAATCATGACACGTCACATCCATGGATACTAAATATGAGTCAGTATGGTCAGGCCTAGCTAGCTAACAGGGAGGTGAAACAGTTTGTGAAGGTGAAACCGTTTTCTCATTACTTTTGCCTTACTTCTCAGTTTATATATAATTATAATAATGATAACAAATACCCTTAACAACATTCCACCGATTATAATGAATTTGCTCACATAATCTGACTTCTAAATAAATAATTATATGTTTTTAACTGGTAAGTTATTCTTTTGTGACTAAAAAACGATAATTTCAAATCACAAAAATAACTTCAAATATATTCTATTGACTTCGAATCGGATAAGAATTGTCACCCACAAATATTAAGTTTGCATTTTAGGATCATGCAGATAGAAATCTTTTATATGATTTCCATAAAAATTATAATTAACAGTCAACGTATTTCAATACACAAGACTCTTCGCTTTGTAACAGTTTGGAAGAAGGTCATCAATATACGCGACCTTCTCTTTGTAATTTTTATAAAGAAGTTGTTTTCATGATTTGAACCTAAGATCACAACTTTTACAAGTAGCTCCAAGATTCGTCATTAAAAAATTATAATTTAATAATTTTTAAAACTAATAGACTTGTACCTTTTTTTAGATTTTTTTTTAAAAGTTGACATATATTAATTTTATAAAAAAATTGAAAAAAATTCACAAAAAAATTGTAGAGGACAAGTTGAACCTGAGAATGGACCTCTAATTTTCAGTATCAGCCCGTCTAGAAGTTGAGGATGCAATTGTGCAATTTTTTTTTATTGTTCACGAGATGTGAGTTTTAATTATGAGAAGATACCTTTAACTCATTCATAATTAAATTATTCTCACTCACACCAGATTAACTCGTAAGAAATAAAGTGTTGATCATACAGATATTTCTATTCTCATCATTCAGACTCGGGAGTTCTTAAATACTCAATTTTAGAGAAAAAGAAGAGAGGGTCTCCAAATGGATAACGGGCCCAGACAGGCTTATTCTACCGGCAGCAATGGCAATACGATACTGACTTTTGCTCAGAATGAGCCATGCAGCGCTGGGGCCCAACTAGACTTTCTTCTAAAACAACTCTAACCAAGTTAGTGCAGGAGACAAGTCTCATTAATCCTGAATCAGAATCGAAAGTACGAACTGTTGGAAGGGTTGATTCAAAGGACAAAACAGGAGGGATTTGTGACTGTAAAAGCTTTGGTGATGATATATGTTTCCGAATAGGAAAAGGAGGAATCATCACAGTGAAAACTTGGCATTGCCCTGGATCAGAGACTGGGGTCTCGAGGAATCTTAAAGTATGTTATGACTGTTATTATTGCAAGGGATCGGATACATTTTCACCAGTTGGAAGGTGGTCTATGTTCTTATCTCCAGAAGGCATGGAAGTTGGACGAGAGCTGTTCAGATAGTTGACAAGCGAGGTAACGGTGGGAGAGAGACCAAGTTATTCAAAGGTATACGCAGCCTGAGATTCATAGTTTTGGTGGGTTTCTTAGATATTTTGAAAGAAGAGTTGTAAGCTTTTGTTGTTTTTCCTTTATAGGAGATCGCTTATAAAGCTATGTATTTATGTTTGACATATAAATGAACCCCATGTTGGGTAGGAACCTTCTTCTTCTTCTTAACATTTACAACTCATGGGTCACAGTATGGACCTGGTAAAAGCTTCTGATTACTACTAATGGAAGTTTGTGATCATGCTTCATGGATTGGTACTAATGGAAGTTGGCCTCCGTATATCTCCGGGATTTGGCTTTCCTCAATATCTTCTAGAAAAGTTGATTTCAGGAGCTTGTCCTCCACAAATACAATCTACAACATCACAATGAGAATAGATCATTGATTCTTTCTTCAAAAAATTTAAAGAACAAGATTGCACAGTTTAGATCAGGAGGCATTGGAAAAATCTTCTAGAAATTACCTTTTCCCTGGTGTTTTTGTCAATGAAACGGTAAACTACTTTCCACACCTTCATAAAGATGTTAGGTGCATGCACAATGTACATCTTTCCTAGTCTTTCAGGATAGTAATCCTGCGAAAATTCAGACATCAGAAATCATTGTACATTAGACAGGAGGAAATTGCAGTCTTATGCAGCAGATGATTCATATTGACATATAAATTCAGTTAGAACTCTCTTTTACTTCTAACATCTCTGCTCATCTCGGGTCTAAATTTGTCATTCGTCGTCGAGTGAACTAGTTTAAGCATCAGAGTGCTAACGTTGGAACAGCCTCTAAAATTATTTTGCTGAAGTCAGATGATGAAACTGACAGGCCTGGACCTGACACTAGACGAAACTGGCAGGCCTACACAACATCAATACGTTTTACAGTACCTGCACAATCGACAGAGCTGCAAGATATCCACGGATATCGCTGTTAGCATATCCCCAACCTCTCAGGTCTCCTATGCAAACAAACTTCTCCTGGTTTGGTGGTGTCCTGATAGATAGGAATGAATCGATCCAATACATGTCATATTGCAGCCCAATAAAAAAACAGTATCTTGTATTTTTTTGGGTTTTGAAATGATCAAAATTACCTTGCACACCCTTTGTCGAGACCAAAGACAACAAAACCTGGAAATTAAACATTCTCATCAATTGCTATGAACTTTTGGCAGAATAAGAAGAAATGTTTTTAAAAAGGTGATTTGAGTACGCTTGAATTCATCTACGCCTGCTTTGTTTTTAAAGTGTCTTGCTCCAAGAACAACTATGATGGGTCGTCCCTTCTTATCCGATCCTTGCAGGAACATCTTGTTCTGTGCAATCTCATTTTGGATCTCTGATGGAGAAAATGGTCCGTTTGGAACAAATTCCTGTCTCCATTTTCGGTACTTGGAAAACATAGCTGAAGCTTTTTCTACGTCGAGATCACGAGCTCGCAGAAATCTTCTGATTACTGTACCATCTACATCCTGAGCATCCAATTCCAACATCATGGAAAAGGCAATAAGTAAACAGTACAGAAAATTGTCAGGAACAAAAAGAAGAACATCAGAAACAGACCTTGGAAGAAGGATCCTCCTTTGCAACTAGGGCTCTCACGAGGCCTATTTTTCTCTGCTCAACCTCGTTCATTTCACTTTCATCTTGATCAAGTCCAGATTCTTTGTTTTGAGATGTAACTCTGCAGAACTCCATCGGATCACACTCCACCATCTCTCAAACCACCTTTCACTTCCTGTCAATCACAGTTCCCCTACTCTTTAACTAACACAGAGCATTGAATGCAACAAACTTAATAAATGCATGCCATTTTTGGACACTCAGACGTCACACCACTAGTCCACCGAATCACTTCCTTTTTATGCAGTTTCCTGACCCCATACCAAAATTGATCTCGACATAAATGTCAAATTTTTATTGCCAATTCAAAGAGGGTTGAAACTCAGAATCCGCAGAGATGTGTACTAACTCCGGTTTTCGAATGCCTGCTTGCCTGTACCACAGGAAATCTTTGACCTTATCTTCACATGGATCACACTGTATTTTTATATAATCAGAACAGTCTCAATCAAATTATTTTCATAATCTTTGTCAACTATTACCTACCTTTCTTTCAAGACATCACCATATGAATTAATCTTCATTCAACATTTTCTACAAATAAATCAAATATCTTAACTTCAAAGTTTTAAAAATTATAAAGTTAAACCTTTAAAATAAGAAATTTAAGATTTAAAAGATTTGAACATATTAGATTGTGCTAAAGATCACATATAATTAAAGAATTTGAAATATGATTAAAAGAGATTATCCTTACACACTGAAGAATTTAAAGTTTAATTAAAAAATTGTTTAATAAAAATTAATTAACTTATTTTAATTTATATAAATTAATTAATTAATAAAATTTTCTGATTAATTAATAAATTGATAATTTTTTACAACAAAAATTATTAAAAAAATCAAATCAAAAAATTCAAATCAAATTGGAATGATTTAAAATTTTTGCAATTGAATCAGTTGAATTTTTTAATTATTGCTTAATTAAAATAAAAAATAATAATCGATTTGCCAGCAAAAAAATGATATTTAGGACGGTGACATCGATTAAGTTGAGGAAGTTTTGATGATTCCATACTTCCATTTATTGCTTGTACGTATAGGTGTGTAGATGGCAGTTGAGGCCGAGGCTCCACCCTATCCACTTCCACTCTCCATAAATGTTGGATGTAATTTTGTATGGACCGTACTGGAACTTGATACATACAAATTATTTTGTAATAATCTTAACATATAAAAGATTTTTTAGTAAAAAATAATATTTTAAAATCAGACGAAAAGCAATGTTACGAATACCGTATCAAACTCGGTAACAGATTGAGTTCTAGTACAGTCCTATATCAGTACCGGTCAGTACCGGATACTATTTCAGAAAATTTTTTAAATTTATGAAATAGTCCCTAAAATTTTTAAATTTTGCAAAATAGTCCCTTGGTATATTGTACAGATGTACTGTATACTTTACTAGTTTACTGTTTACGTCAATTATGTTTTCAAAAATCATAATAATAAATAATAATGACAATTAATATGAAATAATAATAATTTTTAAATATTTCACATGTAAATAATAACCACAATTAATATAAAGAAAGACAATCATCATCATACAAATATAAAATTAAGGATAATACAAAGTATTTAAAATATTACAATAATACAATTTTATCATTTTAATAAATAATATTACATCAAAATATTCAAAACATCCAATAAAAAGAACAATAAATATCCTTAAACAATTTACAAAAAAAGTTGATGACGAAAAAACAATCAAGTAGAAATTAAACATTAAACAAAAACATTGCAGTTACATAACATGTATAGAATTTAACATAAACATCAAATACAAGTAAAATTAAAAGAAGAGGAAAAACAAAGACCTGAAATTCAATCGTCAACAGGAGGATACCCACTAGAACTGCACTGATCCCAGTGATCATTTGGCACAAAATTTTCATTATTGAGAGGAGTTTCATCATCATTATTGTTCAAATTTAATGCATCAAATGACATGTCAATACTTTCACATCGAAAATTATCTTCCAAATCCAAATCATTTACATCAACTAAATTGGGTTCTTCAGAAACTCAATCTGCCAAAAGATCAATATTATCAGTGGCAATTGGATCAGTTAAACTACTTGAGCTATTAAAACTTCTAGTAAACAATTAAATTTAATTATTAGAAAATTATAAGAAATTATATCGAAATTAATAATGATAATAATGAAAATAACATACCTTTCTCAAAGTTTTAAATTGTAACGAACAAAAACCAAGTCATTCAACCTCTTATGCTCTAATATATTCCTTTTCTTTGAGTGGATAATTTCAAATATGCTTTAGTTTCATTCACAGCCTGTTGCACTCACACATTGACTTAAAATCTGAATCGCAAATCTTTTCAATTATGGAACGCCGTTTTCAAATTGATCCCAGCAAGAAACTGCAAGTGATAAGATAACAAAAGTAATGTTATAAACAAAATAAAGTGATAATTAATTTTCAACAAATAAGAAATAACTAATACTTGAAAAAAGTTTTCCTCTTTGTCGAATAGCAATCGGCATTCCAAAATCCCTATAAGACAACTTGTAAAGCTCCATTTGTGAGCTTAAATGATCTTGCATCGCGTTAAGTCTAACAATTGTTGTAATTGTTAAAAGTATTTCTCTATTAACTTCAGTTTGCTTTGTAAGATCCAGTCTAAAATACATACTATGATTCAAAAATGTCCCAACTGCAAACAATGGAAAAGAAAGTTGTCTTTTCCTTCTCTCATTAATAATTGAGAGATATGGTGTGTATAAAGAAGACCTATTTTCATATTGGCCTTGATTGTTTCCTTCGCTCTCTCCACGGCATAAAAAATATAACCCATTGTTGGATTTGTTTCACTATCAATCAAGTGAAACACCCTCACTAAAGGCTCACAAACTCGGATAACAAATTGATATTGCAACCAAAATTCTCTATCTTGTAGTATAATATTACAAATCTCCACTCCAGCATTAGACTTAGCATGCTAAGATGCAACCCACTTATCACTTGCAAACATTTGCCTTAACTCCTTCTTCGTTAAAACAAAAGATTGAAGTGATAAGAAATTTGTTACAAATCTTACCACAGTAGGGCGACACAAATTCCTACATTGATAAATTCCTTTCTCATTAAATTCAAAACACATATACAATTATAAATGAACTTTGTCACCTTTTTAGCCTTATGCATAGTCTCATCAATAACAGGAAAATACCTAGGATCCCTTATATTCTCTATCATTAATTCAATACAATGTGCAACACTAGGAATCCAAAAAAATGAATTATACATATTTTGCAACCTTTTTCCTGCTGCTTTATAAGCGGAATCATTGTCGGTAATAAAATGAACAATGTTATCTGGCCCTACTTCATTCACAACTTTATCAAATATCTCAAACAAAGTCTCAGTATTTCTAATAAGGCTAGATACATCAATAGATTTCAAAAACATATAGCCATTTGAAGAATAAACCAAAAAATTTATAATAGGTTCATGTCTCCTATTTGTCCAACCATCACACGTAATTGAATATCCATAAGTACCCCAATTAACTCTTCTTTCAACCAAATAATTTATAATTTTAGAAACAACATAACTCAAAAGTTTACCTCTTAAGTCATCAATCGAATGATCTTTGTATCCTAGACTATAAGAGGCTACTGCATCCATCATAGGTTGATAATAATAAGACTGAGAAGCATTGAATGACGAACCTGAATCATACCACCATCTAGCTACTGTTATATCGACATTGTGAGTCGCATCTCTTGATTACATTGCACTACGAATTGAAAGTTGGGCTCTAGGAGTTGTTCGTTGTGCAAAGAAACTAGTCACCTGCCTTTTTCTCTTCCTCACATCAGATTCTTCATGATCTTGAGATGGAACACTACCAGTATCACTACCATCACCATTGCCACTACCACTTCCACCTTCAACATTTTCATAATCACCACGGAAACTAAAAAATGAACTTCCACTACCAATTTCAAAATCCAATCTTCCCTTCTATCTCTCTCAAATTCATGCTCATCAAGCATTGTTTTCATCTGCTACTTACATCATGACTTACTTTTTTATACGCTTCCACATCTCCTTTAACCCTAGCTAAGTGTTTTTTCAATCAGGTGATTCATTTACCTTTCAAATGCTTGTTACAAAACAAGCAAATGGTATAGTTCTTCATACCGGGAACCATACCAACATGAGCTCAAGCTAAATCACTATATCTTCCTGAAGTGGGTTGATCGAAAGTATTTGAAATTTCTTTCATTTATCTGTACACACAAAAATAAATAACACATAATTTCAATACACAATATGCATGTCCATCTTATATAATATAACTCATTGTGTATGATTACAATACATATAATTCAATTTCATGGAACACAATTCACAATAAGTCAAAAGCTAACAATTCAAAACATTCAACATATATAATAACACAAAACATACTATAACAATTTGCAATTTCACCAATTACAAAATATTCATAATTCCATTTCCATTTCCTTCCATTTACAACAATTTCCAATTCTAACAATCATAAACACTTTCATAATTTTATTTCCATTAGTAATAATTTCTAACAATTTTCAATTCCAACAATCACAAAACATTTATAATTTCATTTCCATTCCTAACAATTTCCAATAATTTCCAATCCCAACAATCACAAAACATTCATAATTTCATTTCCATTCCTAACAATTTCCAATTCTAACAATCACAAAGCATACATAATTTTATTTTTATTTCCAACAATTTGCAATCTCAACAATTACAAAAAATCATAATTCCATTTCAATTTCCTTCCAATTACAATAATTTTCAATTACAACAATCACAAAACATTCATAATTCTATTTCCATTCCTGACAATTTTCAATCCCAACAATTACAAAACGTTTATAATTCCATTTTCATTTCCAACAATTTGCAATTTCAACAATTATAAAACAATCATAATTTCATTTCAATCTTCTTCCATTTACAACAATTTCTAATTCCAACAATCACAAACCATTCATAATTTCATTTCCATTCCTAATAAGTACCATCAATTTCCAATCCCAACAATCACAAAACATTTATAATTTCATTTCTATTTTCTTCCATTTATAACAATGTTCAATTCCAACAATCATAAGTTGAAGGATATAATTACTTTGAAAATATTTTTTATTTAAAGCTTTGAATCTTCTTTTTATTTCTAACAAACCATAATATTATATACACCATTTTATATTTCGTTCTTAAATATATATGTTGTTTTTACAATTCTTAATCGACATTAATAACTGTAAGTATAAATGCTTGGAATCTACAAGTCTACAACATATTCACAATTTGAGAACAAAATTTTTTTTTAGGATACATTTATTACATCATTATTTTGTAGTTTGTACTTTCACACATTACCAATTATAAATATTTATGATACCCTACACATATACATTACCAAATAATTAAAGTTCAATATCTTTTATACTCAATTAATTATTTACCCAAAACTAACACCCAAATAGGCAAATACTATCATTAACTACAATCGAATTATTATTAATTTATAATTGGATAATTTGATACTCAGCTAATTATTTACCTAAATTCAATACCCAAATATTAAAAATAAATTACCATTTCACAAATATTAAGAATGTATCAATTAATAATTTAATTTTTTCAATTTTACCAAATTTAATTATCAATTTTACAATTTCACATTTGATTATTAAATTTCACATTTGATTATCAATTTTACATTTAGGTTTAAATGTTAATTATCAACTTTCAATTTTAATAATCAATTAATCAACATTATTAAAGCCTCACCGCCGCTGAATAACCAAAGTACCAAACATGGTTAAATAAAATACATAAACATCTCATTCATTGATATCACCGTAAATCACAAACACAATAGAGTATACATCCCACTTCCAAATCCAATTTCAGTTCCAAATTTCATAAATGACAATTCACAAAACCCACCGTATTCAACATTTCAACTCCAACAATTCAATTCCATTATCAAATTCCAACAACTCAATTCACATCCACGCAATCGTGAGCAGCAACAATTCAAAATTTCTAATCCAAAATCTAGCATCCAACATACACAAATCCAGCACGATCAAAAATGCAATGAAGTAGGAAAAAATCGAAAATGCACACACCCAAAAACAATCAGGTCTTCGAGTTGTTGATGGGTTGGTGGTGCATCTGAGCTGCTACGAATGGTGCGATGGTGCGGTGCAGTCTGGCTGAGCTGTGACAACGACGACATGCTGCGATGTATCGGGCGATGGCGTCTTTGGGTGTGGAGGAAGACAAAGACAGTGGCCTTTTCAATTGACATCAAGGGAGGAGCCAAGGTCTAAGGAGGATGAGGAAATGAGGAGACGGGCTAGACGGCGATGGCGACAGTGAGAGACTGAGGAGAATGCAAGAGTGAGTAAGAGACGAGGGAAAGTCGAGTGAGAGAGATAGCAGTTGGGGGAGGGGTAGTTTTTTTAGGGTTAAATTTTTGAAATTTGCAATTTAGTTCTAACAATTTCCGAAACTCACGGTACCAGCCAGTATCGAATGGTAAACGCCAGTACCGACCAGTATTTACGACCAATACCGACGTTATGAGTACTGTTTCGTTTTCCGGCCAATATGGTACGTTCCGACCAGCACCATTCGTTACGAAATGGTACTCCTAACTCTGACTAAAAGTTAAACTGATAATATAAAAAAATTAAAGTGTAAAAAGTTCAATCAGTATTGTACTGTCATAAAATTAATTAAGAATTAAATAAAATTAAATAATTTAAAATATAATTGAAAAAGATTGCATTTATCGAAAATTTTAAAGTTTAATTAAAAAACATATTCTTAAATAAAATTAATTGATTTTTAAAATAAATTGAATTAGAAAGTTAAAAACCGAACAAAAAAATTAAAAGGTTCAAAATTTTTGCAATCAAACCGATTAAGTTTTTTAATGAACGGTAAAAATTATGACTTTAATCACTTAATTGTAGTTATTATGAATTTAATGGACACGAACCTACTTTGAAAATAATAAGACTCTTGTTATTATTCTAAATTTTTTATAATTGATATTTACAATAAATCTCAAAAAATCATGTAGTTAAAATTGAGATTTTAGGTTTTTTTTTATTTCACTTTTTTAAATATTTTCTGATTTTGGAATCTAAAAATCAAATTTGCAAGTCAAATGATACCAGACATGAATCAACGTGGCTAAGCTTAAAATATATTGAATCGAGAAAAAGCATATGAATACAAATGTTGAAAGTTATAAGAATGACATTATTTTACAACCCTTTTTAATTTAATGCCTAAATGGTCTTAATGCCTCAATAATTTAATTCCCAATTCATAATCATAATGACTAATTGTATAAATGAGTAACCCAATTTATTTAACGTGTCCATTTTTTTCAACTAAAAATATTAAAATGACGTCATTTTTTTATAAAATGACGTTATTTTCAAAATAAAGATCGAGCCTTGGATAAAAAAATTAGGCTTAAGAGACGATCAACTAAAGTCTAACCTATTAATTTTAAGTCGGGCTCAATTGTCATTCTTGCAATTAAATAGATATCAATATTTAAAAATATATAATGTATAAATAAAGTGTTATAAACGAATACAAATTATAATAGTCTCAATTCCTCATTAGTGGTTTAATCTTAATTTATAGAAAAAATCTGAAATAAAATTATTAAAAAATGAAGCAAATTATTAATTAAACAAAAAGAAAGCAGTTAAATTTTCAAAAGCAATGTTGACACTACTTGCCCTTAGACCATTTAGGGACGTCGGCAACACCTTTGTTTTTGTTTGTTTTTTTTGACTTGACGGGGTTTATATAAGTTTCATATTTTATGAATACTATATTTTATTTTAAAACATTTTAAGTTTAACCTAAAATTAAATTTAAATTGACATAATTTTAAATTAAATTTATATTTAAAGGGTCAGTATAATTTAATTAAATTTTATAACGAAATTGAAGAAACGATAATTTTATATACATCACTAATCACTAATAAAATCCAATAAATGATGATGAGTAGGTAATCTAACAACCTAATACGGATTAAAAAAAGTAATTAAGTTGAAACTACACAAACTAACTTACTTACCCTATCATTTAACTAATCCTATGAATTTTCATCTTATATTTGTGGTTCAAATCCAATCACCCTTTTTTACATGTTAAGTCTAATTGAGTTAGAGACAACTGAGTTAGGACATGTCGAAGCTCAACTCAAATTAGACTAATCCAAATTTAAAGAAAATTTAAATAAAAATATAAAGTAATGTTATTTTTACGAAATTTAATATCAATTTTTGTTATATTTATTTAATTTTGGATCAGATCAAATTTAAATGATCGAGACTTAATTTTATTTAAAATTTTATATTTAGAAAAAATTAGACTCGAGATTCAAATCAGATTAGGCTAAGCCGAACCCTAACCTAATTTTCAAATCTAAGATAGTCCCGTTTCTAAATCCAATCCAAGTTTACGAAAGATTTAGAGAGGAGAGTGGCATCTTCAACTCTGACGATCTTTAACAATTATAAAAATATGACGATGAAGACACGCAGAGGAGAGTTGGGAAGAAGCAAATGGGTTTTACTTACACGTCACAGTTTCTTCAGCTTATGATCTTTTAAATGTTTGTATGTATGTTATTTGTTGTATTGTCTTGTCTATTTTTATTATTAATGCTACTATTGTTTCTATTTATTATTTAATTTTATTTATGTTTTCAGTTATTTTATTTATGTTTTTTTGACTTATTTATTTAGTTATTTTATTTTATTATTTTTGTTTGGTATATGTAATTTTATTTACTTAATTTTTTAACGTATCAGTTTTACTTATTTACTCTTTAATCTGTATCACTCTTTTATTGTCACATCTGCACGTAGATCTATTGGAAACAACCATCTATTATGTAAGGATAAAATTACGTACTATCAAACCTCTCTTGACTCTTTTTTATTGCGAGACTTCGGACTAGGTGTGATGACGATGATGATATATATACACATCAAATTTTAATTTTGAAGTATCTTCGTGACATATTGTATGTGGATCTATCTGAAATAATCTCTTTATTAAGTAAGAGTAAAATTATATACTATCAGACTTCTCCAAGATCTGCACCTGAGGGGAACTTCAACTAGAGGTTGATAATAGTTTTTCCTCTAATTTTTATGTATTACATATAGAGAGATAGCATGAGAGAAGAGAGAATATATATAAAAAGTCTATTAGAGTATATTTATAAGAATAGAAAGAAAATTAAAAATAAATTATTTTAAATAATTAATAGTGAGGAATGGGCAATAATTTGTGAGAATTAAACAAATTATTAATTAAAGAATTTATAATTAAAAGGATAACACAATACTTACTTTATTATTTTTGGAATTTTAGTAATTTGGTATTAATTTTTAAAATTTATAATTTAATAATTAAAATCAAAATATAAAAATCAAATCAAATATTATTTCTATTACTGTAAATTATCTTATTAAATATAATGAAAATTTTTATCTATTAATTATATTAACAAAAATAAAATTTTAATTTGCCTAAATTTGAAAAGATTATAATATCAACAGCAATCCAACACAGAGTTTTTTTTGGGTCTGGATAGTTATAACAGTACATAGTCTTATTCTTAATTATTAGAAAAATTGCTTTTAAATGGCTTTAAAAATTTCAAAATATTGTAATTTATTATATATTTTGGTTATAATTGCTAATCTTCACTTTTTGATAATAAACAATAATTAACTTGAAATCCACAGGTCAAAGGTTGAAGAAAATGGCTGGCTTTTGGTTATGGACTGACATGGACTTATTATCAAACCTCCATTGTACAGTTAAGCCAGTTTTAAATAATATATATGTTAAAAGCTTTTTAAAGAACACTGTTTCTTCCTCTAGCAAAATTTGCTTGGTCTTCGCTGTCGATGCTGTCCTTTTTTTATTTAACTAAACCCATTTCTTGTGATCCCGAGAAAACTCCCCAACTACTTGATTTTGTGACGTTTCAACCAGCATCTACTCCTGCTAATCTTCGTTTCGTTGATAATAATCACACTTCTTCTAAGGGCACTTCTTCAAGCTTCCTTGTCTTTGTGACTCCTACTTTTTATCTGTGAAATTTCACTGATTTCTTCCATTTTCGTATTGGAAATGGAGATACGGAGATGGGTTTTTGTTGGGGTTATCTGCTTTGCTGTTTTAGTGACGAGGACTAGCTCTGTGGGGCTTGGCAGGAGTCAACCTACCGAGAGGATTTCAGGTGTGTTTTCATATTCATTTTCGATGCAGTTGTTTAATAGGTGATAAATGGATTTTTTTGTCATGGGAATTTCTGGTCTTTAATGATGAAAAAAGTTTTAATCATTTGAAGTTAGGTTTTTGGCTAGTTAGCAGATGAGATTGTGTTGCATCGGATTTATAGGTTAGCTTATTTAAAGTTTTCGATCTGCGTGAGTACGTTTACTTGTGTCTAAGAGAAGCTTTGAAGATGAACGCCTCAGATGTTAAATTTATTGAGTTACTAGCATGGCCTTTTAAAATGTAAGTATTTAATAGGATTAGAGTTACAAGTGAACTCAGAGCACTGCTCTGAAAGGTATATGCAATCAAACAGACAACAAATGAGACTATTTATATCACAATGGGTATGTATTTTGATGTAATTTGGTGCGAGTTGCAGATTGACGGGGGTTACTTTTTAGCTGAGATGCTTTTGCACCTGTCTTTGTTGTGCTATTGAGGGCAACTTTTGGGAAATGAAGAATGTAATAGTTTGTAGGATAGTCATTCATGCGAAAAGCTAAGTCACTGATCTAGATCTTGTCTCTTCGGTTGGCTTGGAGGTTGTGATGTCATTGGCTGTTTCAGGGCATAACACTTGTGATCGGTGATTTAGTGTAAAGCCTTTGGCTTCTATACTAGCTGGTGTAAAGTGGTTGGGATATATGATGTAGACTTGAACCTACAGCCTATGGTAATACTAGCTTGAGACTAACTACTTATAAATTGGGCGAAGCTGTTTATTTTGTGTCTCACTATTTTGATATCAAGAGAAAGTTGGAATTTAAAATGCTGAACTGTTCTGAAGCTTCATCTATGACAAAGAAAGGAGCGAAAGTTTTCTGTATTTAGCTACAGAGGTTCTCCAAACATTTTTGTCTTGAACGTGAAGAAATTTAGAGGACATTTGATTTGGTTAAGCTGGAAAGAAATGGGATAAATAAAGGATCATTCTTGCCCTGTCAATGAATGTCTGATAGTATAAAACTGTTAGCTTCAATTTATGAGATTTTTAATGTCAATCTTTTCCTGGCTGTAGGTAGTGCTGGTGATGTTTTGGAAGATGATCCTGTGGGAAGGTTGAAAGTTTTTGTTTATGAACTTCCAAGCAAATACAATAAGAAAATTCTGCAAAAGGACCCCAGATGCCTCAATCACATGTTTGCAGCTGAGATCTATATGCATCGCTTTCTCTTATCTAGCCCTGTTCGTACTCTCAATCCTGAGGAAGCTGATTGGTTTTATACTCCTGTATACACCACATGTGATTTGACACCAAATGGCTTACCTTTACCTTTTAAATCGCCAAGAATGATGAGAAGTGCGATACAACTCATTTCTTCTAACTGGCCTTACTGGAACAGAACTGAAGGAGCAGATCACTTTTTCTTAGTGCCGCATGACTTTGGAGCATGCTTCCATTACCAGGTGTGTGTTTATTTACTGCTTCTTATTTTCTTCCCTGATCTCCTTAGATCCATGACCAAATCCTTTTGTACATTCTGAACCAACCAACCTGATTTATGCTTATTAGGTGTTGCTTACTTCTATTCAGTTTTCTAATTTTTGTTGCGAGGGTCTTTGTGGTGAGTTTCTACATTTCTTTTACAGGAGGAGAAGGCAATTGAAAGAGGGATTCTTCATTTGCTCCAACGTGCAACATTAGTGCAAACTTTTGGACAGCGGAATCATGTCTGCTTAAAGGAGGGCTCAATAACAATCCCTCCATATGCTCCTCCCCAGAAAATGCAAACACACTTGATTCCAGAGAAAACTCCTAGGTCTATCTTTGTTTACTTTCGCGGGCTGTTTTATGATGTGGGAAATGATCCTGAAGGTGGCTATTATGCAAGGTACTTATCATTTAGTTCATATGATAAATAAGAATTCTTAGCTGTTCATGTGTCTACCTTTATAGGATAATGCCTCAACTATGCTTGGGACTGAAAATCCTTGTTAACAGAAAGCATTATGCTATAGATCTTGACCCTGAAAAATGTTAATCCTGTTGGTGGAGTTATTTAATTTCTTTATGAAGCAGAAGATAAAAAGTTTTAAGCTCTATTCTTGCTCTCGTCTTTTATAGGATGGTGAAGTTTTCTTTTGTTTTTTACAGAGGGGCTCGTGCGGCAGTGTGGGAAAACTTCAAGGACAATCCACTTTTCGACATTTCTACAGAACACCCATCAACATACTATGAAGACATGCAGCGAGCTGTCTTCTGTTTGTGTCCACTTGGTTGGGCTCCATGGAGTCCCAGATTGGTTGAAGCTGTTATATTTGGTTGTATTCCTGTCATTATAGCGGATGACATTGTCCTGCCCTTTGCCGATGCGATCCCATGGGAAGAAATTGGAGTTTTTCTCGATGAGAAAGATGTTCCTAATCTGGACACAGTTCTCACTTCAATCCCACCTGAAGTAATATTGAGGAAGCAGAGATTGCTTGCAAACCCCTCAATGAAGCAGGCAATGCTTTTCCCACAACCAGCTCAACCAGGAGATGCTTTCCATCAAGTTCTGAATGGACTTGCACGCAAATTGCCACATGACAGAAGTATTTACTTGAGGACAGGTGAAAGGATCTTAAACTGGACTGCAGGTCCCGTCGGTGATCTGAAACCTTGGTAGAATGGATAAGCATGTATTGTTTTCTGTTCTGGTGAATAGAGGTGGCTAATCAAGTTGCTGATTATATCAAAAGATGTAAATTGTGACTCTACCAGAATGTCTTGGATTATGCATTCCTTTTTGCAGGCTTAGGTGTGTGCCTTGTTATGTCATAGCGAAGAAACTTTGTAATCAGGACCAATAAAGAAGCTTATAGCAACTTATTATCAGGATTAATTCCCATTTTCTGAATCAATGAAGTGTGTAACTGTCTGGTAACTTGAAACCCTGATAGGCAAACTAAATTTTTAATTTTTTGAAGGATTAAATAAAGAAGCATATGAATACGAGTTCTCTTTAGAAACCTTGTTTATAGTGGTGGCATCCTTTGTGGCCGGAAAGTTACAGTTGAGTCACGGAAATAGCCATTTTTGTATAATACAAAGAAAAGATTGTGTACAATTAATAATTCTTTTTTAATTTTCGTAAAACGTACAGTTTTTATAGTTTAAATTTGATTAAATTTAAGTTTTTTTAATAATTAAATTATAACATTTGTCCTTAATTTTGTGCCAGCCAGGTCAAGTTGGACTTTGGCTTCTTCCCAAGTCTTTGACTTTTGTTTTTATTTAAGAAAGGAGCATGACAAGGACAAAAGTTTTGCAAAAAAGTGGTTAAAACAGGGCCGATGTTGTGTGGGGAGCATGACAGCCACGCTTCCACATGTTCTAAGAATAGCCAAATACTACTCAACACTACACAACTCTACATGTCTCTCCCTCTTATCTCCTCATCTCCACCTTTTGTTTGACAAACAAAGACTGAGAAGAGGACCAAAGAGAAGCTGCTAGAAAAATGGCCCTGCGTGTACCAACCACAAGGCTTCATGCTGCCACCAAATCTTCACCACCACCATCACCTCTTTTAGCTCCTACTGCCAATAGTGTTGGCCTGAGGGCACCAATTGATCGTTTTGCCTTAAAGTCGTCTTTCTTTTCACCTTCACTCCACCTCTTGCTTGCTTCCACCACTCAGCACCAGGCTGTTGCATCTCCATCTCCTGCTCCTAGATTTTCCATGCGTGTTGCTTCCAAGCAAGCTTATATATGTCGTGATTGCGGGTACTTTCTTGTTTGTTTCCAGTTTCTTGTGTCCAATTTATTGTCTCGATGACTTAACTGAAATGTGGGAAATTTTGGTATGTTTCTGATGATGCAGTTACATTTACAACGATAGGACTCCCTTCGAGAAGCTGCCTGACAAGTTTTTCTGCCCTGGTAATCACAATGTTTTATCACTTTCTAGGAGTTGATGTATATACTTGCAGAGAAATGACGTGTACATTTTTGGTTCATGAAAACCACAAGCTGGTGCTTTCTGTTCTGTCTGATAAGCTATCTTATCCATAGTTGATGATTCCATTGGTTGATGGGCTAGCAATCTTATCATAAAGTACAGGCAATTGCAGAAAGTTGTGACATAAGACTAGAGAATGGGTTTGAGAGTTGGCAGTTGCAGAATGGGCTAGGCTAATTGCATGAAATGACTTTTCTTTGCAGTATGTGGGGCTCCAAAACGAAGATTCAGGCCATATACACCAGCAGTGGCTAAAAATGCGAACCAGGCAGATATTCGAAAAGCACGTAAAGCAGAGCTTCAGAGAGATGAAGCAATCGGGTAAGCTTAATTCTGTAATAAAAAATATCACTCATCTACTAGTTTAGTTATCTTATTTTTCACACTGCAAATTCAATCTTTTACAAGGTTAGTTAAACTTTGACAGGAAGGCATTACCAGTAGCCGTAGTTGTTGGAGCGGTGGCTCTGGCTGCTTTATACTTCTACCTGAATAATACCTTCCAGGGTTAAGCTATAGATGATCCTCCTGCCTGAAGTGTAGAACCAGTGCCGCCACTTCTCTGCTTTTAGCAAACTATTCCTGTAATCTTCTTCCATCTTGGAACATGTATTCCTCTTTAGTTTGTAGAACACGAAAAGTAAGCTACTGATCATTTTCAATAACAAAATAAAGAATTGTCTGATTCTCATTTTTATGCTTGGAATCACAAGGCGCCGATCTGACTTATGCTCAAAACTTACTCCTCTTGAATTAATTTCCGGTATGATTAAAAGTCTGAGATAGATCAGAGCGTGGAGTAGATAATTCAATTCTACTTACAAAATTGCAGTAGGATAGTTGTCATTTACATTGCAATACTCTCTAGATCTCTAATGGGGGCAAGCAAATTTGTCTGCCCTCCCAGCTTCCATTACATTAGCAGATAATGCTCATCAATCACAAAGCTAACTGGGTAAAGATCAGATTTATGGATAATATGAAGTTTGAAACTTTACACCCGATAGTTATTAACAAGTAATCATTCTTGCAAGACGAGAGACCCCTCGATTCTTTTCTCCAAAGACTGTAGAGGAGGGTAATTCAAAGGTGAAAACATGTCATTCACGGTGGAGGTTGGGGCCGGCTTGAATTCGTAAGGACCTTCCTTCACTCCCCAGACCTTTGACCAGCAACACAAAACTTATCATCTTTTTCGTTCTTGCTCAGATAAGTAGATGTATATATATACCTTAAAAGACCAGAAAATAACCTGATTTCCATCGTCGTCATAGCCCCTATCCCAGGTATGTACTTCATTGTTCTTTAAAATTGCAAGTTCTGAGGTGCAGTATGTTGCTCCATTCTGTCAGAAGATAAACAACAAAATGATAACAATGTGGTGTCTCCTCTCAAAAAGAAGCAGAACATTTGAACTACAGGATTCCTTAAAAACAGTCTTGAGTATGAAAAGGAAATACCCATGAATTTGGGAATCCACCAGGCGGTGTAGAACCTTCGTATAAGCAGCGTTTTCCACGGTCACAGCGTCTAAGGTGAATAGTTGTCAGATGTTCTCCCACGTCCTGAACATATGTCAAAAAGTGAAATGTTGTTAAATTTAGCCAGCTAACATATGAACTGAATAATCTTAGGTAGTTCAAGAAAAGGAAACAGGTTATCACTGGCCAAAAACTTTGCTATAAATAGATTATCAAGTTCTGTTGGTGAGAATTACATAACAACAAAACTTAGACAAATTTTTTTGGCTTAACCATCAAAAGCTCATGCAGTTTATTGACCAGTCTTGGAGAATTATGACATGAATGAACCCTGGAGCACCATCTGAATGGGCCTTAGCAGTAATGCAATCTGCAAAAGTAACCAAGTAACTGCATATAGTAATAATTTCTGTAATAAGACTTACTCCAATAACTTCTTCAGGCAGTGGTCGCTGGTCCCTTGGTCGGTCACAGAAGTTCTTATACTCCTCTGCATCTCTAATGGCATATGTACTTACCTGCCCAGAAATTTTGTTAAATCAATGAAGCTCCATTACTTGAATGCTGCCATACATGAGAATAAAAAGTAACTAAAAGAGAATAAGCATAGTATGATCTCCAGGTTTAGTATTAATATTGTGAGCAAAAACATTTGAATTACTCGTCCATGTTCTCATTCAGCTCAAAATATCTGAAACTACTTAGGACCAAAATTGAACGAGTCAATTTTATCAAACTACTTCCATTCAAAAAGTTCTTTAAAAAAAATTGCTAATCAAGTATTCAGATAACAGGTTATGTTAGGAGCATCATCAATATCGTGGTTACCCAAGTACCAAAAACTATGAAGCAAAAACATATCCCCAAATACTTAAACATTAAAACAAAGATAAATTTGCAATGTATTGCTACAAACAGTTATGTTACTCTACTCACTAGGAACTCACCTCAACGTCACACTTCAACTCCTTGGGGCAAGGCTTCACCATGTAAAACCTCTACAATAATAAGATATTTGAAACTTTTAGTCACATGACATTTCAGAGGATTGAGAAGTAAGATGTCATAAGGTAATTAGTAGTCAAATTCACTCCTGGATGTAATAACCTTTATAGGTAACAGACTCCAGACCAACTCCCTGGCTAAAATGAAAAGAAAATTTTCAAATACAAATAGACAAAATTTAGTCAGGAGTTAGTTTCACTATTATGTAATAACTGAGAATGCCTTTAGAATTGGCATTTCTTCATGTTTAGACTAGCAGAACTGAACAACGTATTAAAACTTCATTAATTACCTGCCGAAAGGGCTTTTGAGGAGTCCTCCAGAATGCCTAACAAATTAAGGGAAAATCAAAAACTCTCAGCAATTTAAAGCACAAAACTGAATCTAACAGAACTTTTTAAACAAGTAGATCATACTAACTTGTTCAAAATATAAAACCTTTGAACCATCCACCATGTCAACTGCTGGGCAAGTAAGCATTCTGCAGATAAGGTAGAGCTTACAGCGTTCAATAACTAACCAAATCTTGGCAGAAGTTTCAGCTTTTCACATTCAATTAAAAAACATAAGGAGATTGGCAGTGGATGAGTACAACTATTTTCTCCAGCTGAACTCGCCAGTTATTCTTAACTTTCAAGATCAAAGTAGATAAATAAAGACAAAACAGAACAATTTAAGCAAAAAGGGTACCTAATATTGAAGTAATTATCAGGATCCCTAGAAGCTTGCTCCGCCGAGAACTATTCCCATCACCAAAAAGAATAAGGATGGAATTAAAACAAAATTCAAGCAAAGGAAGATCATAAAAGGTTAGTAAGAAATGTTCAACCTTTTCACCGCTAAGAGATTGAGTAACGATTCGAGAATGATCCCAACGTGTAGTAGACTTAGTGAGTCGTTTCACGAGAATCGCACCTCCAATCAAAAACAGCGTCTTCACTACAATTCCCCGAGCTCGGCTCCACCCGTTTGAGTCTGAATCATTTCCCATTCTTATCTTCACTTTTATATACTTGCCCAAATCAAGAAAACACCCGTCATTATCAGCACCACCGTAATCTTCAGTTGCGAGGAACTCGATACGAACCTTATGTTGGCACGCAAGTGTAGAATTGAGCAAGCGAGAGATGGAAACTTTGGTCGGAACAACTAACGATAAGTCTATGATTGGATTGAAGATAAGAGTAATTTCTCAGTTTGCTTGCTGCGTATGCAATTCTTCGACGGATACAGAGCTTCGGCCGTCACGTAGTGGGAGTGGGATTGGCGTCACGTCAGAGCTCTATTCTTCTTTTGATTTCACGGCTCTCTGTCGTCCTTTCATTTGATGTTGCACAATGACGTATCTACCCATCTCTATTGTCTC
>JANZLD010000006.1:75442058-75452668 GCA_026413575.1 Erythroxylum carthagenense
TAATAATAATAATAATAATAATAATAATAATAATAATAATAATAATAATAATAATAATAATAATAATAATAATATACAAAATGATGCTTAATAATAATAACAATACACCACCACCTACTACTACTAATAATAATAATAAGAAATTTATAATAATAATAAAACAAAACAAAACAAATTGTATGATAACAATAATAATAATATTAATAATAACAATAATTAATACTAACATTTATAATAATAATAATAATAATAATAACAACAACAACAACAACAAAATGAATAACAATTATAAAAAAGTTCAAAAGAAGCGTTATTTGTGGAGACAGAGACAACGTTTCTCTGTCATCCCTTTTTGGGAGGAATAAAAAAGCTTGTTCTTGTCATCCAGGGACGATGGACAGAAACTCAGAGACAGCAACCAAACGTCACACGGAGACAAGATTTATATGTCTCGTCTTTTGTCTCCACTAACGAGGATAGGAACCAAACACAGGGTCAGTTCCCTAATAACAACTTATAGTTCGTTATTCTACGGAGATTCACAAACATTAAAGCTGAAGTTATATTGAGTTAAGTACGCATACTTGAAACGAGATTTCCCTTATACGAAGAAACGAGCAGTAAAAACACTGGTTGACCACTACAAAGCTGAGCCTTCAGAGAGTTATCTTCCTCCTCCCCAAACAAATGAATGTTTGAAGCGTTGAGAAACAAGAGAATCATTATAACCTATTCGCTAAATGTAATCACAAATTTTGAGTTGAGTACATATACCTGAATTGAGATCTTCCCTTGTGTGAAGGAACGAGCTATTGAAATTCTGGGTCACCACCGCAAAGTCTTACCTCCAGAGCGTCGATTTCCTCTTCCCAAATCGAGTAAATGTCTGAGGGTTCGAGAAAGAGGAGAGTCATTATATCCTAAATGTAACACGACATCGAGCATTTCTCTTTCTTTTTGAACGTCACCGTATTGTCTCAATAGGATATTTAGTGTACCTAGTTGTTTTCTCACGAAGGAGAGACCCTCTCTAAGAAATACACTTCTATATTTTCTTTAATGAAAAATTTAAATTATCAAAAAATAAAATTATTATTATTCGATTCCCACTTTTTTTTCCGATTTTCATTCCTATCTTTATTTTTTATTTTCATTTGTTTTATTGACAATGAAAAAACTTTTCACTCGTATTTAGTTATTATAAGATTTATTTTGTAAAAAATTGATTAAAATACTTTGTATTTAATAAATAATTAATAAAAATTTCAATAATTTGTAAAATTATTATATTTTAAATAATTTTATGATAAAATAAATGTATTAATAAGACAAAATAAAATAATCATTAAAAAATTAAAATAAACGGTGACGTAGCTTTATAATAATATTTTAATAAGAAAAACTTTGCAGCTAATACGCTTTACCTTTCGTGTGCATGGTTGTTGACTTTGAGCTTTTCTTCGATTGATTCTAGTACAATCGAAGCCACTCACTTCAACTTCCAAACAAATTGTGTTCATCCCCTGTCTGTTATTTGTTCGATATTGACTTCAGCTCAAGTTTTGAAAGCATCTGTTTTTTAATTATTAATATTATATTTATAGAATAAAATATTTGATATAAATTTTATTAAATTGAATTATTAAATTAAAATTGAATTTTAATTATATAAAAATTAAATAGTTGTTTTTAATTTAAAAATGCTAAAATTCATTATTAATTATGATATTATGTTATATTAATATAAATTTTGATGTATTTATTTGTTTATTTTTAGTATTTATCTTATTTATTTATTTAATATTATTATTACTACTTTTTTATTGATTTTTTCTTTTCTTTTCTTTCTTGAGGGTCATCCGATAATAATTTCTCTATTAATTGGGGATAAAATTACAAATTATTAAACCTCTCAAGATTTCTCGTTTCAGTCTTTCAACTAAAATTTTACTTTATTATTGTTTTTTCTGTTATTGTTGTAATACAGTTGTTTTATATTTTAGATTCTAATTTATTAATAAAAAATGTGGTTGAGCTAGTGGAATGAAGGGATACGGGTTTAAAAGGTTGATCCTTTTTATTTACATTCTCTCGATCGAGAATGTCGTGTAAAACTTACCTAATGCGAAGTATCTGGTTGATGTAATTTACAAATTATTGCGTAAATTGAGAAGTTTATCCAATGTGCAGTAAGAGAATAGCAGCTTAGTTAAAAAGAAAAAAGTAACATTATGTATTTTTAAATTTTATTAAATTTTTTACTGAAATGTAGATCCGGCCCAATCCAGACAAAACAACATTGATTTTCGAACAGGCCCAAACTATAATATAACGTAAGCCAACCATAAAACGAACAAACACAGAGGAACCTGTAAGAATATCCCCTCTCTCCATCCAAGGCTCCTTCTCCATTCTCGCTTTAATAATACCATGTGAAACAGACCCATTAAATTGTAGGAATCAATTTGAATTGACAGATACACCATTGAGATTTGCAGAACAAGCCATAGCCAACATCACAGTGCTTTCCCCCTCTTGCTCTCTTTCTCAAACATGACTTAATCATGGAGGAGATTCCGTGAAGTGGGTACAAATCATATGTGTCTCATTCTTATAATTTTCGATCATAAAACGAAAACCAGTGCTTGCACATCAATTCCTGTGCAAATATCATTTTCCAGAAACCTGAGTGACCTCATGAAACAACGGTGTTTCGGGTTTGTTGTCCGAAACCAGCCTTCCTTTTATCATTTATCACATTCAAACCCCAGGTGATAAATATCCCTACTTTTACATTCCCAGTATTCTTTGTTGACCCACCGTTTCACAAACTTCATTTTCCTGTTCTGTCATTAATTGGGGTCTACTCTTGTATGGTCTTTCCTTAGTTGGAAAGTCGCTTGCATCAGGTCAAAGTTAAAGGCTTTCGCTTTCTTCAATTTGGTTTTCCGGGTATTTAGATCTGACCCGTTGAGAAAAAAAAGGAAGACTAATGGGTCTCCTCGAAGAAAGCCACGTTTAGCTTTTTGTGAAAGCAAAATTTTGTGGGTTTTCTTCGTTTTACTATAATATGTCCGGGGCGGGTCACGCCGTCGAGCACCATGTTGGTTTGCCGAAGATGGAGACTGACCCGAACCGCTCCGGTTGCTGCAACCCCGTTAAGAAATCGGGTCCTGTGTCAATGGATCACGTTCTGCTAGCATTGCGAGAGACTAAGGAAGAGAGGGAAATTAGAATAAGGAGTTTGTTCAATTTCTTTGATTCTGCGAATATCGGGTATTTGGATTATGCCCAGATCGAGTCCGGGTTATCGGCGCTTCAGATTCCGGCGGAGTACAAGTACGCAAAAGATTTGTTGAAGGTCTGTGATGCGAATAGGGACGGTCGTGTTGATTACCAGGAGTTTAGGAGGTATATGGACGATAAAGAGCTTGAATTGTATCGGATATTTCAGGCGATTGATGTAGAGCATAATGGGTGCATCTTGCCGGAGGAGCTCTGGGACGCGCTTGTCAAGGCTGGTATAGCATAACTTATGAACTTTGGTTTTGCTTTAGACTGTTGTTGAGCTGTTGATCTTGTGATTGAAAATTCCACTGATCAAATTGAAAATTTGATGTTAAAGTTGATTTGGTTGAAGGACAAGTTAAATGCTTACGAGACTTTAGCTTCTGTAATGATGGTTTATGATTCTAAATGGCTTCCCGGTTATGCTGCTTGATGATGTTATTATGAATTTCACTTCATGGTACATTTATGGTCTGGGATATGGGTGAAAATATTTCCTTTTAGAGATTATTGATGGAATGATCTAGCCTGATCTTGCTTCAGTAGTTCAATCATGGGGATTGGAAGTGCTTGGTTGCCTTGTTTTGTTTTCAACGTTTAGGAAATTTCTAACAAGTCGCTATCACATATTCTTTTTCAAGTTTGATTGCTGATACTGCTGATTTTTCTTTACTATTTTGCCTCTCAGTTCCTAGTCCTGGGTCCTACACGATAGTGGTATTTATTCAATTTAAAATCGTTAATCAATAAATTGTACAGTTAACAGTTCACTGAGGTTAAACCAGCCATTTTAAGTCTTGAGAATGATCTCTTTAAGTTTACTGCGGTAATGTGGCTTTCCTATCCAAACTCTCTTGGATGAGACTTCTTATAGTTGACTTTACAAGTGAGGTTAGGTGAAGCCAGTTACTTTTTTCAAATGGTTTGTTTCTTATTGGGATCAGCTTCCAAATTGTTGAAAGACTGAATCAAGCTGCTATTGATACTAGATGTAGAAAACTGCCTTAGTAATGCCTTCTGATTTCTTATGCAGCTTCTAAATACCAAATATGATGGACATCATAAAGCAGTCCCCATTTTCACCTTTGAAGCATTGAGGTTTTGTTGCACCTCCTGTAACCAATAAGCATTTCATTAGGCGCTTCTCTATGCTTGAGTATTCTTGTGTTCCAATTGCTGTCTTTTAGTCATAGTTCTAATTATCCTGAGCAACAATGAAATACAATCTTGGGTTTGCAAGGTCATCAGAGAACTATTTATTGATCCTTCATTAAACTAGTACACTTTGGAGTTTGCCAAATTCTTTTGTCCTTGCATCTACTATACTAATAAAATGAAATTTTGCTGCTAGTTATGACTGTCATTCACTATTATGTTTTAATTGTGAGCGTCAGTTTGTTTATGCTTGGAAATTATCTGTTGTTTTCATCTTATAAGCTGTGGCAGTTTCTATTTATAGGGATTGAAATGGATGATGAGGAGCTTGCACGATTTGTGGAACATGTTGATAAGGATAATAATGGAATTATAACTTTTGAAGAATGGAGAGATTTTCTGTTACTTTATCCTCATGAAGCCACTATTGAGAACATATACCATCACTGGGAAAGGGTATGCCTTGTTGATATTGGAGAGCAAGCTGTTATACCAGAAGGCATCAGTAAACGTGTTCACAGGGTTAAATACTTCATTGCGGGAGGAATAGCTGGAGCTGCTTCTCGTACTGCAACTGCTCCTCTAGATCGCCTGAAGGTAGTTATGCAAGTTCAGACTACACGAGCTAGTCTTGTGCCTGCAATAAAAAAGATATGCAAGGAAGATGGTCTGTTGGGTTTCTTTCGAGGCAACGGTTTAAATGTTGTGAAGGTGGCTCCTGAAAGTGCTATCAAGTTTTATGCTTATGAAATGTTAAAGAACATGATTTGTGATATGAAGGGTGAAGACAAGTCTGATATTGGTGCTGGTGGGAGACTTTTTGCTGGTGGTATGGCAGGGGCAGTGGCACAGACTGCTATCTATCCGTTAGACCTTGTGAAAACACGTTTACAGACTTCTGCTTGTGAAGGTGGAAGGGCTCCAAACTTGGGAGTGCTAACTAAGGATATATGGGTTCACGAGGGACCTCGAGCCTTTTACAAAGGTCTTGTTCCATCTCTTCTTGGTATCATCCCTTATGCTGGCATTGATCTTGCTGCCTACGAGACCTTGAAAGATATGTCAAGGACTTATATTCTACATGACACGGGTGAGTCTCCTTGTTGGTTGTCAGTGGTATTATAATTCTGTTTCTTCACTTCTTGTTTCTTTTGTTCCAAAGTTTCTGAATGTCATGAAAGCTTTTTTCTTAAGTAGCTTAAATTTTCTGTAGAGCCTGGTCCTCTGGTGCAGTTGGGGTGTGGAACTATCTCAGGAGCTCTGGGAGCAACCTGTGTTTACCCTTTACAGGTTATTAGAACCAGGTAGTCTCAACAATCAAGGATTTCTTATCATTTTTCTTTTCTCCCCTTTCTTGTGCTTCAACTTATCCATTTTGTCTCGCTATTGATTGTTAAGACTCTTTCTTATACATCTTTGTTGAGCTTTCCTTTGAGATCAGTTATATTCATTGGTTTCAGATTGCAAGCTCAACGTTCTAATTCTGCAACGGCTTACAAGGGAATGTCTGACGTTTTTTGGAGAACACTTCAGAATGAAGGATGTAGAGGTTTCTACAAAGGACTCTTTCCGAATCTTCTCAAGGTTGTACCAGCTGCAAGTATAACATACATGGTTTACGAAGCTATGAAAAAGAGTCTAGAACTTGATTAAAGAGTACTTAGTCACACTACTTCTCGATCGAATCGAAGCTGACACGTATAGTTGTTGTTGATGATGAAAAATTGGACTAAATTACTAGCAATGTAGGGGATACAATTATTTGAGTTACACAACAGACAGAATGGCCCTTTAGGATTTGGGGGCACATAGTTTTGGCAGTCGAGAGTTTTCCCAAGGCTTACCGATCTAGTACTGAGTAACTAGCTTAATATGAAATTGCAATTTGAGAAATGCAATGTGATGATAGAGATGTTTAATTTAAGTCTTGTATTATCCACGACAATAGCTCCGAGACACAGTCTGAGACCTCATAACACACTTTGAATCTCTTACCCGGTGACAGGAAATCATGTATTTAAATCAGGTTCTGAAGTTGGAGGAGATACACATGCATTTAGATGTCTGAAAGGACAAGGAAAAATGTGTGCAGACAGCTGAAAACTGAAGTTGAGCACATGGGTGCATGTTAAAAGTATATATCCTACGTTCCGTCATAGTTTATATTCTTGTCTATGTGATGCCTTAAAGTTTCCTGGAATTTATGGGATTAGTGCAGCTGTCTACTGCAACTAACACCTACTAAAATTAAGCATTTGTGATTTCATTACCACTGAAAGTGGTCTTCCATCTCTTTCCAAGCTAATACTCAGTTGGGAGGACGGTTGGTACAAACTAAAGGCTGGCCTAAACATTCAGAACTCCATTAATGGCGTTCATTAAGCCTGTTGTTGATTCTTTGTTCAGTCTCTGGCAACTGAAACTTAACACATTACATTCACGTAACCAAGTTGTCTTTGATGCCATTGCACGACTTAGTTTGGATCTTGCTCACACAATGTTTTCTTCTTACAAGAGTTGGTGTAAACTGTTGTCCTATGTGCATATGAAAGCTCTTTTCCATGTTATAACATTATAATGTTTGACTGCATTCGGTTTTGGATTTAGATTTGATAAATTTTTTTTAATTCGATTAGTTATAAAAATATGTGATCTGATTTTATATAATGTTTGATTGCATTTGACTTTGATTTTAGATTTGATTTGTTTTTTAAATTCGATTAATTATAAAAAAGGCATTCTGATTCGAAATTAATTGATCAAAATATGTTTAATTGGAATCGAATCTAATTTTTAAAATATGTTTAATTGGAATAGAACCTAAGTTTTTTAAAATTTAAACTCAAATTGTAAAGTAATTGGTCAGCATAAAAAGAACTGAAGACTGAGTTAAAGTCTCCTTAGGGTAGGTACGGACTTGCTCAGTATTTATCTTTATAAATGATAAAATAAGACTTATTTTTATTTTTATAAAAAATAAAATAAAACAAAATAAGATTTACTCTCGACCTTATAAAGAACAACAAAAATAACTTATTTTGTTTATTTTTATTCTATACGAGAGCTCAAAAATAGGCAAAAATAGAAACTTATTTTATCTTATCCGGACCTATAAAATATTATGAATGGCCCTGCAAACATGGGATAGAAACTGAGCATGACAATGGTGTGCAAAGAAACTACAGAGGATTCCATTCCATTGCATAAAAAAGGGTTAAGCTTAGCCTGCAAACATGGGATAGAAACAGAGCATGAAAATGGTGTGCAAAGAAACTACAGAGGATTCCATTCCATTGCATAAAAAAGGGTTAAGCTTAGCATTCAAAGGCAACAATTTCAAAGGAACACTAAAAAAGCTGCTTTAAATAGCTTCACTCCATCGAATTACAGAAATCCTGGAGTGAAAAGAAGCACAACCCCATCTGGTTATGTCTTAACATGATAAATAAAGTGAAAGATACAAAACAACCCTGAAGAAAGGCGTGACCTTCCCTTTGCCCATTTTGACTTGCCTTCAAGTTGTGTCCTCTTACTCTATACCTCCACTTCACTTCTCTGGAGGAATAAGAAGAGGTTTAGTACCTTCTCTCAACCAATCTCTCCATCTTCTTCTTCTTCTTCCTTTTTGTGACCATTTTTCTGGTGAGACAAAGCTTGGAAAAGCGATGATAAGAACTGACCACACCAACTATGCTGCTTCTTTGTAGGAGATTTGATTATATAAGGAGTGTCTCTGATCTAGAAACTGAGCAACAACAGTATGTATATATATATAGAATCTTCATAAAAAGTAGTGCCACGTGTAATTTTAGCTTAATTTCAGTTTTTTATTAATATTTTAAAATCTGAACTGATAAGATGGTTAAGATATAAAAAATTAACCAGTAAAAATGAAAAAAATAAAAATTTAAAATATGATTAAAAGAGATTGTCTTTACTCATAAAAAAATTTAAAATTTAGTTTAAAAACTAAATAAAATTAATTGATTTATTCTAATTTATAAGAATTTATTAATTTATAAAAATCAACTAATTAATTAATAAATCGATCAGTTTTGAACAACAAGAGTTTATTAAAGTAAATCGAATTAAAAAGTTAAAATTTGAAATGAAAAATGGATTGAATTGATTAGATTTTTTAATTATTATTTTTATTATAAATCAAACATACAATCTCGTGAATAAAAAGGTTATTAGGATATTGATAAATATTATATTAAAATAAAATTTGATCACTGTTATTTATATAGGTGGAATAAAGAAATAATATATTTTGAATTTAAGTGATCCACTCAATTTAAGTATTATTTTCAAATTGTTATATGTGTTTACTCTTAATTGGTCATTTTTTAAAATCAAGTTAAATTACAATTTGCCTCAATTATTTTTTGGGTTTACATCACCGGTATCCGAACTCATTGGGTCGACTAATCCGAATTAGAGCTTAGTCACAGTTAAGACTCTTCGCCCCTTTTTATAAATGTATTAAATGGGGATCGAATCAGAAAGTTCTTTCCACATGCTTAACCTGCGTAGTCAACTGAATCACAACCTGCAGGGTCAATGTACCTCAATTTGATCTACCAATTTTGACCATTGAATGGTGATTGACATTGAAATAATTGCAATTCATAAAAGTGACAAAAATCAAAACTTCACTAAAAGCAACTTGCCTATATGAAAAGTTGATTAGCTGAGACAAAGCCAAAGAACGACACATCACCCAGTACAGCCATACTTCAAATAATGGTCCCAAAAGGTGTTATTCTTATTGTGGCATGCTTATCCCACCAAGAATATTAATGTGCTTCAACTTTTACATAAACTAAGCACTATCCTCCACCAAATCAAGGAAGCCAGGCTGAGAGAGCCTAGTCTAGTCATTGCATGTGTAAGGCAGCCAATGAAAGTCATAATCAAATTCGGTAATGAAATGAGTGTTTTGGAAAGTTAAAGAGGACAGGTGTAAGCCTCTTCCGTGTGAAACACTAAAGAATCAGAAAGGTAGTTGAAAGCTAGTTTATAGCAACTAAAGAGATAAAGAGTCCAAAAGGAGGAATATGGAAGCAGATATGGTGTTTTTTTTTTTTCTTTTGTCATGGGGTACAATTGCTTTGCACCGTCCAAGTCTTGTAAGTTGTCTCCATTTCCTCTTGAGATCAGAATCTATGTGTCAAATGGCACTAACCCATTCCAAAGTGGGAGAGATTAGAAGCTAAATGTGGAAAGAAGGTCCACATAAAGTATTAGTGGTGGTAGTTAACAATAGAAGTCTTTTTGTAGTGTCAAGTTACATTGATTGGGGACAAAGGTTGTCATTTTCTTGTGAGGTCAACTATAAAATTAAAACCACTTGTTAAAGATGGTATTTATGGACAGTAGAACTATTCTAATCTAAAGTTAATAGGTTAAATATGCAAAACATTAGTTGTAAGGTTCGATTTTAAGTACAGTCGTACCTAATCTAAACCCAATTAAAGGGTTAATTATAAAAAAACTCAATTTTTACTCAATTTTTTAATTATAGCCTGATCTTTAAAAAGTAATAATTAAATATCCAAATTTTTAAACTAACCCAAAATTAATATTTTCATTAATAGAGCTGATGTAGTAAACTACGCCAAACTTATTTTAGGGAAATAAATTCTCTATTTTAATAAATCAGTTCTTATCATATTCTATTAAATCTCATTTATATACACAAAATAGGGTGAGAACAGACCATCCGAAATAGATAATCTGTTCCAATTTTTAGACATGTAAAATAGTAGGTAAAATGGAATGTACACATTTTAATTTTTGTTTAAATAATTAATTAATATTAAATAAAACAAAATATTTTATAACATTAAACCCTAACCCGTTTGATTTTTTGGCTCCTCTACACATAGCCTATCTATCGGCTAATGCCATCTTAACACCTACAATTCGAAGATATAATAACCATAAAAAAAAATTGCTAGACCTTGTTTGGTTGGTACGGATTGTTGATTAGGAAAATAATCTTTTTCTTAAAATTTATATTATTACGTTTGGTTCGTTTTTTTGATTAATTAGGAAAGTAAAAACTTTCCTAACCTAAAAAAAGTAGTAGTACTTTCTTTAGATTCTAAATTTCAACACGTATTTAGATTACTTTTCTTGAGAATTTAATCTAAAAATTATGC
>JANZLD010000006.1:75477150-75495974 GCA_026413575.1 Erythroxylum carthagenense
CTCCAAACCGGTTTTAAAACTAAAACTTCTGAGCATGTGTGACACATGCACAACATCCACGCGTCTAACCTTGAGTACGTGTCACGAAACAATGAAGGTATTGCCACGGATGGGTTTTCTTATTTTCTTAAATTAATAAATTATTCTTTTTTTAAAAACCAAAACATTATTTTGAATTCTTCTAACAAACAAATACCCAAAAGTTCCAGAAGACTTCCGAAAATTTACCAAAATTTCGTCAGAAAATAATGATTCTCAAACTTAATTATCAACTCAAAACTAATCCTCCATTAATTTCTAAAAATATTTGACGTATACAAAAATGACGAAAAATATAATAATACTGTCCAAATCAATCCGAAGTCTTATTAAACCAATTTATCCGGAAAATGCCATAAATGCATGCCAAAATACTTATGCACAATTTAAGCAAATATTTAATAGGCAAATAACAAATATAATTCGTACTAAATTCCTTTAATATTCTAACCCCTAATTTGGGGCATTACATTATAAACATGAGTTGAACAGGAACACAGACCGGTTCGCATTTATTTTGGTTGGATCAGTTAATCTGGTTCGATTTTTTAATCATTAATATTTAATTCTGCCATAATTGAACATGCTCTTACAATTCTTATACAAATTTAAACTATAGTCAAATGTTTACGTAAAACTAATTTATACAATTTGATATTCGGTGCCATATACAATAATAATAACAATAATAATTTAGTAAACGTGAGACATTGCTGAGATTCAAAGGTACTCAATCTGACCCTTTAACTAGTGGAAGAGAAGCTCTTTAGAATATACTCACATTTAAAAAAGAAAAAAATGTATATAATAAATAAATAAAAAGTCAAACGCAACGTATTAAGTGCACAAGACTCTCTGCTTTGTAGAGATTCGATACGCAACTTTCCCTTTGTACTTTTACAAAGTGGTTATTTCTATTACTTGAACATGTGCCCTTATGGCCACAAATAAACAACTGGTAATATTTGTAATACAATACAATAAATATGAAATAAACAATACAATAAATATAGAATAAGGTAAATAATAAAATAAAAGATAAAATAAGTAAATAAATGCATAAACAAGTAAAAAGCAAATAAATCAATCAATCACATAAGTCATTATAAAAAATATTTAGTTGAAATAGTGAAATATTTAAGTTAAATGACTTAAAGAGAATTACTAATAAGAAAGTATTATATATTAAATATTTAAGCTAAATACAAGAATTAAACTTGAAGAAAAATTACATGTCATATATATTCACATTAAAAGCAAAACTCACCCAATAAGCAGTTAGTAAATATTTGAGTGTAAATAAAACATTATCACCTTACCTTAACACATAAAATTAGGCTAAAACATCATCTAAGATTAAAGCAAAAGCTTGCAATTAATTCGACACCAATTTGTCTAATTATATTTTTTATTAATATTAAAATTTGTATAACATACACAAAGTTTTTTTTAGTAGTTTTGGATAAGTAATTGAACAACATTATTATAAGTTAGGAACTTTGGTCTCAGGTATTATTAAGGCCTTTCATAGAATAGGAATTCAATCATCTAATATGTAGATACTACAAGAAGAATTACAATGAAGTCGAGCTTAGCCCAACCCATTATCATCCCTAACCGGTGGTGGCAATTGGCGATTTGGCCCGAAATTTTGTATTAGAATTTAAGTTTATTTCGAGCTTGAAATTAATAGAGTTTAAACTAAGTTTAATTAAATATTTTTAATTTTTAAAATAAAATAATATTATTTTTTATTTTAGACTTTAAATTAGGTTAGATTCCAAACTCAAACTCGAACTAAAGCCTAAAATTTAAAAAAGAAAAAAACATTGAACCTTGTGTGATTAACTTAGGTTGCCTATTGAAACATTTCAAGAAGTCTACTTAATGTGTCTTACTTTTAACAAATAAAGCGTTTGAGCTGTTGCAGTTATGACTAAGTTAAAATTTATAATGTCAATATTTTAACATAAAAGAGAAGTTACGAGGAATATGTATGAAGTTGTAAAAACTAGAGTAAGGAAGATATGAAAGATATGGAGCATCTTTTGTATCGATATTGAGCTACACCAAAGCTCCTCTTTAAGTCTCCTTTTGTTTATAGTAGTAATTAATAAGCTCACCAAAAATTATCGAAGGGGATGTGCCTTGGTGTATGTTGTTTGTTGATGACACTATTTTAGTGGATGGGTCAAAAGAGAGTGTCAATCTCAAGTTTGAACTTTGACGGAATACGTTAGAGTCGAAGGGCTTTAGATTAAGTAGGAATAAGATTGAGTACGTAGAGTATAACTTTTTGAGACATAGGGTAGCTACTGATGTAGAGGTAAAGATTAATTTAGAAGTTATATCACAAAATAAGTATTTTAAGTCTATCATCCAGAGTAATAAAGAGATTGATGAAGACATAGTTCGTCAAATTAGATCAGGATAACTTAAATGGAAAGGTACATCATGAGTTTTATATAACAAGAAGATATCATTCAAGCTTAATGGTAAATTTTATCGTTTAGCGATTAGGTCGACCATACTCTATAGAGTATTGATCGATCAAACTGGTGCATAGTCATAAGCTAATGGTGACAAAGATGGAGACACTCTGTTGGATGTGCACCTTATTGTAAGAGATAAGGTCAGGAATATAATGGTAAGAGACAAATTAAAGGTGACTGTTATTATTGAAAAATCAAAAGAGACAAGGCTTTCGTAGTTTGGACATGTTAAAATGAGATACTTTGACACTCCAGTTAGAAGATATAAGAAGATTATGCTTAGAAACTATAAGGAAGAAAAAAAAGAAAAGTCTAAGAAGAATTAGAAGGAGGCGATCAAATACTGATATAATACTGCTGGAATTTACCGAAGATATGACTCGTAATATAAAGCTTTGGCGTACTAGGATTGTTTTCGGTGGTCTTTTAGCATTTTTCTCTTATAGTTAGCATAAACTTTTAAGGATGAATACTTACCTCTTATGGATTTAACCTAAGCTTTTTCCTACCTAGCCTTATTATCATCATCATCTATTTTCTTTATATAGATCATTTAGAAATAGCCTTTGTATTAGTTATGGGTAAGGTTGTGTACTAGTAAAACTCTCCAAATCTCATGTTTTGGTGAGATTTTAATTGGATGGTTGTTGTTGTTATTGTTGTCATTTTTTAACTATAACTGAACTAATTAAATTGGGCTCAAATTAATAATTTTGTATAATTATCTAAAATTATTAATTTATGTCAATTTTAATTCATTTGAGTTAGGTTAAAAAGTTGAGTTACATTACTATATTATTATTATTTGATTATTTTACGTCTAATATGAATATTTTTTTCACCAAAGTCTAAAAGAATGGTTTTTTTAAAAAAAAAATTAAAAGTAGAAAGAGTCTTGTTTGGTAATTTTAAAAATCAATGAATTTGTGTAGGTTTCTTATCTATATCTTTTACTCTTTAAGATATTTTATTTTTTATTTTGTAATTTTTTAGAATTTTAAACTTTTCATTAAAAATAATTGTCAAAGGACTACACACATGATACATGAATATTGTACATAAATTAATTAAATGTTTATAATATGATGACCTAATTTAAGTCTTAACTCAATTTTGATCAAATTCAAAAATTGAATTAGATTGTCCGATGTTTAATTAATTCATATGAGATATTCATATCATGTGTATTATTATTATCTCATAATAATTTTTAAAATAAAAAATTTTAAGAATTATTTAAATCACATTGCAACTTCATGTTTTTGTTTATAGTAGTAATTAATGAGCTCACCAAAAAAATATTTAAGGGGATGTGCCTTAGTGTATATTGTTTGTTAAGGACACTATTTTAGTGGATGAGACAAAAGAGAGTGTCAATCTCAAGCTTGAACTTTGACGGAATATGTTAGAGTCGAAGGGATTTAGATTGAGTAGGAATAAGATTGAGTACGTGGAATATAACTTTTCGAGACATAGGATAGATACTGATGTGAAGGTAAAGATTAATTTAGATGTTATACTACAAAATGAGTATTTTTAGTATGTAGGTATCATCCAGAGTAATAAAGAGATTGCTGAAGACATGGTTCATCAAATTAGATCAGGATAATTTAAATGAAAAAATGCATCAGAAGTTTTATGTGACAAGAAGATATCATTCAAGCTTAAAGGTAAATTCTATCGTTTAGTGATTAAGCTGACCATACTCTATAAGGTAGAGTACTGATCGATCAAATATGTATATATTTATAAGCTAATGATGGCGGAGATGAGGATGCTCTGTTGGGTGTGCACCTTACTAGAAGAGATAAAGTCAAGAATATAATAGTAAGAGATAAATTAAAGGTGACTGGCATTATTGAAAAATCAAAAGAGACAAGACTTTTATAGTTTGGACATGTTAAAATGAGACACTTTGACACTTCAATGAGAAGATGTGAGAAGATTGCGCTTATTAACTGTAAGAGAAAAAAAGAAAAGCCTAAAAAGAATTAAAGGTAGGTGATTAATAATGAAATAATACTACTAGAACTTATCAAAGATGTGACTCGCAATAGAAAAATTTGATGTACTAAAATACAGATAAAGGATCTCTCATAAAGAGATTCTTGTTGTTTTCGTTGGTCTTTTAGCATTTTTTCTTATAGTTAGCCTAGACTTTTAACTATGTAATACTTAGCTCTTATGAATTTAGCCTAAGCTTTTACTTACCTAGCCTGATTATCATCATCATCATCATCATCTATTTTCTTTATATGATTTATTTAGAAATAGCCTTTGTATTAGTTACGAGTAAAGTTGCGTACTAATGGAATTATCAAAACTTCAAGTTTTTGTGAGATTTTTACCGGATTATTGTTGTCGTCGTCGTTTTTCAAACTAGATCTGAACTATTTAAATCAGATTCAAATTAATAATTTTGTATAATTATCTCAAATTATTAATTTAGGTCAAATTTAATTCATTTGAGTTAGGTTAAAAAGTTGAGTTACATTATTATATTATTATTTGATTATTTTACGTCTGATATGAATATTTTTTCACCAAAGTCTAAAGGAATAATTTTTTTGAAGATTTTAAAACTAAAAGGAGTCTTGTTCGGTAATTTTAGAAATCAATGACTTTTTTTAGGTTTCTTATCTATATCTTTTACTCTTTATGATATTTTATATTTTATTTTGTAAATTTTAATAATTTTCAAACTTTTCATTAAAAATAATGGTCAATGGACTATACCCGTGACATGAATATTATACAAAAATTAATTAAATGTTTCTAAAACGATGACCTAATTTAAGTCTTAGAATAATTGAATTAGATTGTCCAATGTTTAATTAATTCATACGTGATATTCATATTAAGTATATTATTATTATTATTATCTTATAATAATTTTTTAAATAAAAATTTTAAAAATTATTTAAATCACATTACAACTTCATATTTTTATTTAATATTTTAATATTAATTAATTCAAATTTATCACTATTTCTTGAATAATAATAATAAGTAATCTACGAAATATTATAGGCATCTAACAATTGATTTGGTAATATATATTCGAAGAACAAAGCGACAATAAAAATATATAATTGACTAAAATTAAGTCCAATGGGCTATAAGCAAAAAAATTGACGCCCAATGCCCAAATTGGACCACGAAACCAGTGGTCCAACTGCCAATCCCGAGAAGCCACATTTAAGTCTGTGACTGCAATTTTCCACGTGGCGCTTACTTATTGGTCCAATAAACGTGTCATATGTTTTGATTGGAGAAGACATGTCGACATTACATGGCCTTCAAGATCTAAGGAAGTACCATTAATTACTATATAAATGCACCACTTAGGTTTATATTTCTATTAAGTTCTGAGAACTCCTTAGCTCCTTTATGCTACTGTACTGAGATTAGATCAAGCATTTCATTTCCTCAGAGCTAGGGTTTCGAGATTGGGAGAAGCATGGGAGAAGCAAAACGCGCCTCTCTCCGATTGGCTATTGCTTTTCTGATAGCTTCTGTCTCATTCTATCAGCTCCGCGCCTCCGACGACGACGAGGTGAGTAACGGATTTCAGTGAATCTGAGTGTGGAAAATGTGTGTGTGAGTTTTTGTGCGGGGGATTTTGTAATGAGAGCTGTTGATCTGGTTTGTGTAGGTCTTTTACGAATCGTTCGACGAGTCGTTCGACGGCCGATGGGTTGTTTCCGAAAAGGATGACTATAAAGGTATGGTAATTTGCTTCGGATCTCATTTAAAGCTGAACGATGTTGCTTAATTTTTTGAGTTTTTGGGCAGTTCTTTAGCTGTTGGAGTTCTAGTGACTGTTGTTAAACAATTGTGAATCATATGTGGTGTAATCGATGGGAATTGTTTTAGGTAGATGGTCAATAATACATGTGGCATTTGTTTTGTTTTAGGTTGCGGGTTGACTAACCATAAAGACTTTGTAAATGTGTCCGATTAAGAGTGGAAACACGCTAGACTTTGATCCGTTGATAGTTATTTAATGAATCTCACTAGGGGCAAAAGAAGGATTTCATAATTTTTTAAATTATAATGGACATGATTGGAACGGGAATGATGGAGCCACTTATATACTGCATGCTGTAAATGTCGTGTACCCTATTTGGCCTTTTCGACAATGTTTCCTAATACATTACTTTGTATGATAGTACAACTCTTTTGTATTCATTTGGTATTTTCATTTTGGAGTAGGTGTGTGGAAGCACTCAAAGAGTGAGGGGCATGATGATTATGGACTTCTTGTGAGTGAGAAGGCTAGGAAGTATGCCATAGTGAAGGAGCTTGATGAACCAGTTAAGCTAAAGGATGAAACTATTGTTCTCCAATTTGAGACTAGACTTCAAAATGGGCTTGAATGTGGTGGTGCTTATCTGAAGTATCTTAGGCCGCAAGATGCTGGTTGGATAGCAAAGGAGTTTGACAATGAATCTCCTTATTCAATTATGTTTGGTCCCGACAAATGTGGAGTCACTAACAAGGTTCATTTCATCTTGAAGCATAAGAACCCAAAGAGTGGGGAGTACGTTGAGCACCACGTCAAATACCCACCTTCTGTCCCTTCAGACAAGCTTTCTCATGTTTACACTGCCATTTTGAAACCTGACAATGAGCTTAGGATTTTGATTGATGGGGAGGAGAAAAAGAAGGCGAATTTCCTTTCTTCTGAAGATTTTGAGCCTCCTCTTATTCCTGCTAAGACCATCCCTGACCCAGATGATAAGAAACCTGAGGACTGGGATGAAAGAGCAAAAATTCCTGACCCTGATGCAAAGAAGCCAGAAGATTGGGATGAGGATGCACCTATGGAAATTGAAGATGAGGATGCAGTGAAACCAGAAGGATGGATGGATGATGAGCCCGAGGAGGTTGACGATCCTGATGCTGCCAAACCTGAAGATTGGGATGATGAGGAAGATGGTGAATGGGAAGCACCAAAGATTGAGAATCCGAAGTGTGTAACTGCTCCTGGCTGCGGTGAATGGAAGAGGCCAACAAAGAGAAATCCTGCCTACAAGGGAAGATGGAGTGCTCCACTTATTGATAACCCAGCTTACAAGGGTATTTGGAAGCCTCAAGAGATTCCGAATCCCAACTACTTTGAGCTGGATACACCTGACTTTGAGCCCATTGCTGCTATTGGGATTGAAATCTGGACCATGCAAGACGGAATCTTGTTTGATAATATCTTGATAGCTAAAGATGAGAAAGCTGCAGTAACATACAGGGATACAAAATGGAAGCCTAAGTTTGAGGTCGAGAAGGAGAAACAGAAGGCTGAGGAGGCAGATTCTAGCACAGATGGACTTGCTGGCTTCCAGGTATCGAACTGTCCAGTCTCCATGTCCCTTGGGTTTTGACCTCGTGTTTCATTGTCTGACTCTTGATGTTAATTCTGCAGAAGAAGGTGTTTGACCTCTTATATCAGGTTGCAGAGATTCCTTTCCTAAGCGGGCACAGACAGAAGATTCTTGTAAGTCTAATGTTTTCTGACATTCGTGGTATGAATAGACCCTGATGTATGAACTTAATGCTGTAGGATGTCATTGAGAAGGCAGAAAAACAACCAAACATCACAATTGGCATTCTCGTCTCCATTGTGGTTGTGATCTTCACTATTTTGTTAAAAATAATTTTTGGTGGCAAAAAGCCGGTGGTAAGTGTCTAGTGCAATCTTCTCATTCTCAACATGTTTACTTTTTTTTTTCCTTGCATTTGTTTCGTAGTTTTCTTGAGCTTCTATGTGGTTAGAACTCGTCTCATTGTGTCTATAACTATGTGATGTAGGCGAATGTAGAAGAACCAAGGCCCACACCAGCTGCCGAGACTTCCAACAAGGAGGAGAGCAGCAGCGGAGAGAAAGCAGAAGAAGACGACAAGGAAACTACTACAACTGCCCCTAAGAAGAGGTCACAAAGACGTGAAAACTGAAGACGTGATATTGGTTAGACTTGGGGCTGTCAGATATAAACTCTTGGTAAAACATGTGCTTAGTTGTTTTTCCCTAGTTTGACTCTTGGCAAATCCTCCTTTTTGGCCATGTTTTTGATCATGAGGAATGTATGAAGAGTGTAAATGGCATTTATCTATCATCAGGCCGCGTCCTTTCCTGCCTTGAAGATCTGCTTAGTTTTCCCCTGAACTCATTTTACTTGGAAATTTTTACGTGGAAGGATTAAGGATAAAGATGGTTTCTTTGATCAATTTTATTGGGTCTGATGATATATTGTGGCGTGAAAGCGTCATCAACTTTTATTGGTAGACGTAGTGTTGGAAGTATACCTTCGGAAATTTGCTCATGGAATCGATGGATTTTTCTTAGTTTTTCTTTCCATCGAAGAAGATAAGTGTTACAAAGGATTTTTGTCACTGATTTTATATCTAAGTTACGTTTACATTTTTGCATGATAAAAATTCAGCCTTCTCACTTAATCATGCGAATACTTAGCCTTTTAACATAATCGTTTCATGAAATTTGTAGTTTAAGAATATTACCAGCATTATATTGTACTATCAATTAAATGACAGTTGGAATTGGATTTCACGCATCTAGACAGGACTTTATGTGATAGGATTTCATTTTAGTTACATCTCAATCGTATCTACCTTTTTCTCTTAAGCCCGATTGCTCTTAACAGCTGAATTCGTTTCTGAGTTACCGACGGTCCTTTTTGTTTTTCTTAAAAGGAGGGATCCGCAATTATTGTTTTTTTGGATACGCATAGGGTAAATTTTTATACTGATACAATAGTCTAATTGTCAAAATTATGTCAATTGGGTATTTTTTTACTAGGCAGGTTTTGTACAATTATTACTTTATGGATACGCATAGGGAAAATTTTTATATTGATACAATAGCCTAGTTGTCTTGTAAATTACGTATTCTTTATTAGGTAGGTTCTGTACAACAGGCTCGATCGAGAGAATGTAAATAAAAAAAATTGAACATAGAATTTTATCTCCATGTTCTTCCACTACTAACCCAACCACTTTTAAGGGCCTGACTGCCAACTCTCATTCAAAGAATTCACTGCCCACACAGGTTCTTACCAATAGAAACTAGTTTCCCGAAATACTAAAATACGCTACATTTTCCTATAACCACCCACATATTAAATCGGTGTTTATTTACTTGACTGGGATGGGATCTGAGATTCGGAAGACTGGCATTGTTAAATGATGGTGACGAGCTGCAACAACCAACGGGCTGCAGCGGTATGAGAAAGAGAGAGGAGCATATGATGGTGTTAGTTGGGCATTCGGCAATGGCAGGAGGAAAGGGAAAAAACTTTCTGAAGATAATGACATTTTATTAGGATGCTATTATCTGCTAACTGGAAAGATACCGTAAGGCTGTGATGGAGGAGACACCCAGAAGCCTTGAGCCATAAGTGTATTATCACTAAGCCTCTAATTCTATTTTAAATAGAATTTTACCTGATCAATGGATAAGTTTGATTAAAAATAAAATCAGATTTCTGAAAAATGAAAATGCAATTAGTGGCTAGAAGCACACAACGGAATCAAATTGGCCGGCGGTGCTTTACTCTTGCCTGCTAAGAACTTTTGAGAGAGGAACCGAGCCAAAGCAATTACGAATGAGGATAATACTACATATTTATTATAATTTATAAATTAACCGTTAATATTGACATCCAAAATAATATTACTTTATATAAAATTTAACAATAAACTATATAAATATTTTATGTTTAAATCTAATATCATGACAAAAATTTATTTATAAATTATATTTTTTTATCAAAAATCAATTTATTAACAAATCATCATCGTCATCACATCCAGTTCGAAGTTCCGCAGTGAAGCTATAATATACAACCTTACTCCTACATAATAAAAATGTTGTTTTCGATAGACCCACATATAAATATGACAAAAATAATGATACAGGTTAACAGGAGAAGGATAAAAATATTTATTAACAAATATTTTGCATAAATAGAATGCTATAGAACTTTTTACTCTTATGCATAAACTACATAAACTAAACTCATAGTTAATATCAAACAATTTAATAATATTTGTTAAATAATATATATTTAACTAATAATAAAATTAAACTGAACAAAAGAACTTTTTTATAATTTTCACATGTTATGAAAATATGCCAAAACTAAATTAAAAAGTAAAATAAGAATTCAACTAAATTTTACTTCTTTACACATCCCTGGGTGGAAGCCATTTGTTGTCCTAGGCATTACTTAACCACATGCATTTTATAGATAAGCTTTTGGGGCTAAAGGAGCTATGGGTATGGCCAATTGCTCATAGATAAATATAAGCAGAGGGAAGCCAATTCCGTTTATCATTACTCTACATCTCAGGAATGGAGCCGCTGGGCAGAAGTTCACCTTATTGTGACCAAGTATGTGTTGAAAAAAAAATGTTCCTCGCCTACTTGGAAAAAGATTGGTAGAGAAAAACAAAAGGCAACTGAAGACCTCACGCTGCAACACCTCTTTTGTTAATGATCACCACGCCTACTATAACTTAAAAAAAGCTCATCTGAAGACCACTACAGTTCTGATTTTTCTTAATTTAACCTCATGTAGCAAAATGGTTAATTTATCGGCGACCACCGGTGGCCTTTCTGGATGCCGGAGGGGCCATGTCCTCATCGTCGGACTGGATATCTCCGTACACCCACATCCCAAGTCTAGCAGACCTGGCTTCATCCTGGAACTTCTCTAAATTATCAAGGGCTACCTGCCTTTCCTTAGGGTCCCGTTTTCTCCTCTTCTCAATCCTAGCAAGTCCCTCCTGGAAAGTATCAGCAAAACTCATTATCAAACAACATAAAAAACAAGAAGAAAGCAAAACGAAGTCGTATCATAAATAATCTAACCAATCAACCAAATGATTATGAATGGAAATGATGTTGGAACCATAAAATAGTATAGGTCACAACAGTGTTATGTTTACCATATCGTACCAGCTGTATTTGACCAAAAACTATACTGTGCCGGATATTTGTACGAAGGTACAGATACTATACGATAAAAATACCAAAAATGATGAGAACTACTCGCTGTATGGTATTCGCAACCTTGATTGCAATCTACGATTATTTGTGAGTGCAATTAAATTATACTAAGGTTTGAAATATTAAAGAAGAAGAAACAAATTCACATCAGGGGCCTAACTTTGGAACCAACTCTACATAACAAATCAAATATCTTGAAACTGTAGGTTTTACTTAAAAAGAATGATTAGATTCATAGGTAGATATTCACAAGCTACAGTAAAAATGTTATGCCCAAAACGATGAATCTCTAGTCTGTACTAGCATAACATGACATAGAAGCAACTTAACTCGTACCTGAACCATGGCAGCATTTATGCTAATCTCCGCATCCACAGCAACAAGAGTTACTACAGTGATGGGCCCAGTTCCTTGCCCTTTAACTTTCCCTCCGGAAAGATCCCTCTCCTCGACCTTCGCTCTGAACTCTTTTGAAGTGCTCAACGTGTGAGCACTCAGATACTCAGCTGCTTCAGGACCACAATCCTCTTCCAAGTCTGGCACTTTGATATAAGCCAGGCTGCACAGCTGGGCAAGACCTGGGGAAGACGACACTGAAGGGTCAAGAGGCCGTAACCTACTGTATGGAACCTCCTCCTGGTTTCCGTACTCAATGTAGAAGACTTCGAACTTGTCTTTCATGGACTCAACAGTGCCACGAGGTGCATTCACAATCTACGCATCAGATTGCAAAGCTCTTTTAGACCACTAACGCTTGCATGATATGCTAAATTTTACTTGGATGGAAAGAATTTTATAAAAGAGAAAGGAGTGGGTAGTGCACATCATGAAGACCTGCAAAACTTAACATCCCAGCTTGACAAATTACTACATAATACATACATAACAAATATCAGGGAATTTGCGAAGACACATGTAGTAGCCAGGGTGAAAATCATTAGAGCATACAAAACCAGATTTGCATGAAACAAACTAAAAAATGAGCCTCACCATTGCTCGGTTCCATGAATTATCTGCACTAAACTGAGCAAGGACTATGTCACCCTTCTTAGGATTGAAAGCACCTATTACGGGAGCATCTTGTAGATTCAGGGATGCCAACTGCTTCTGAATAGATGCAACTTTCTGATCGCCAACTGTCTGGACATAAAATTTTCCACCGCCCAGGACTTCTGTAACTACTACCTGCAGAAGAATAACATGTGTAAGCAAGAAACATTACTTGAAAGCAGCACTCTCCGATCATATCTAAGAGAAAACAACCTCTAGCACTTCTTTCTGTTTGCTTTCAACAACTGAACCATTAGAAACTTCCTCCCCTTCAACGTAATTCTCCCAAATCTGAAGAGAAAAGGAAAAATCATGATCAAAATAAGATGGAAATTCTTGTAGACAAGCATATGACAGAAAATCACAGATCCTTGCTTCTTACTTTCAGCTTCTGTCTTTTGGCAGATTTCTCCGCTTGTTCAAGAAGATGAGCATCAGGGATTCTGTCAGTACCAAAGGAGGTTTGCAGCTTTGCAAGGCCAGCTTCAAGAAGAGTCACTGCCACATTAGTTCTCGACTCCCACAAGGATCCCAAGAATGTTCCAGTTCTATCAACAGTTTCCACTTCAATCTGAATTGAAGATTAATTAATCAAAGAAACGAAAATAATTCAACTGTAAAATGACATGGTTAAAGGCTAAGATCAGTACCTCAACATCTCTCTGCATTATCTTTCGTCTCATGAATGCAATTGCTTCATCAGAATAAGGTTCATCACGGCCAGGGCATCTAACACCAGAAAATGAGAAGGCAATGCTGCATGTTTCCTTAGGAATCAACAGTTTGAAACGATGACCACTGAGGACATACTCCACCACAGCAGAACTCCTCCTACTCCGATGCAGAAATGGCAAGAAATCCCTGGCTTTCTTGACTGACGCCTAAAAAGAAGCATATTTGCTAAATAAAATGGACCACACAGAATGGAGCAAGTATGCAAAAAGGGTTGCTGTACTAACTGTTGTAAGGTCTGTTATATGCATGACCGGAGGATCCTTGGCAGAATGAATCCCTTTCTTCCCAGAAACAGCCCGTGATTCAGCAGCAAGAAGGGCATCATAAAAGTTTGATCTCTCCTCAAAGTCCCTATGTCTAATTACAGTGCTAAAGCCACGGGAAACTACAAGCTCAGCCACATTAATCCCTTGCTGAGCACCAGCAGTTGACAGTGCTGGTGAAGTCTCATCTCCATCACCCTTGGTAGCTGAAGAGAGGAAGACTGAACCAAAATCCATCACTCTTGAGTCTCCAGGCCCAGTTGCAACTGTAGGTCCATCTCCCATTGTGACCTTCCTGGAATACTCCATTTGGACACTTACCTGAGAAATAAATAAGATTAACATCTTAACATAATAATAATTATTATTATCAAGGTTAAGGAAAGTAGCTACAGCTTCATACTTGTCGGCCAATAAGGCGTGTTCTCAAGAATTCTTTGGCTTCGCGGGCGTAGGGAGCAGGTTTTTCATCTCTGCGAGGATTGCCCATTTTTGGACACCTAATGCTTGAAAGATTTACTCTCCTCTCTGCCAAAGGGCTGCCAAATGGCACAGAATCATCAGCTACGATGATGCAGTCACCACTTACAACCTCCACCACCTGAAAAATTGCCAAACTTAGTTGAGACAATATTCAAACAAAGGGGCTAAAATCACATCAAAAATTTGAGAAATCACAACCTTTCCAGTGAAATTCTGGTCATGAATTGCCTTCGAGTTTGTTGCTGGCGGCACATAATTTGTCCAGATTTTCAGGCGGCTTTTCTTGGCCTCAAGCTCTGCAGCCTTCAACCGACGCTTGGCATCTTCTTCCATCATGTTTGCACTCCATTCAACAAATTTAGCTAAACCCTACATTGAGAAAAGTGGTGGCAGAAATAGAGAAATTCAGAATCCTTATACATATGTAGATATTGATTGTTGCTTAATGTAAGCAAAAGCTAAAAGGCCAATTCTCTAAGTAATAATATGTGTCAGGGGTTATAGATTTTAAACCATACCCATCACTGATATCAGCTAACAGCAACAGTCGCTGTCATAAAAGCAACAATACTTATCGCACTTACATTTTCAACAAGTTCCATTGACAGGTCATTCACTGTATCCCCTTGTGGATAATATATTGAACCAATCAAATTGCTGAATTTATCAACACCTTCCAGGACAATTCGAACCTAAAAACCAAAACCAAAACTCAAAGTTAGGTTATACTAAAAACATTCATGGCTATATTATAAATCATAATGCATCATTTGATTTACCTCTCTATTCAAAACACGAAGCTCTGTAAAATGTTTGGCCTCCATACCAAATGGATCAGGACCAACTTCAGCAGCTGTTGTTGAGGCTGCAAGTCTCTGTGCAGATGTTAAAGGCACAAGCGGTTCAGTGGCATCACCATTTGTTTCTTCAGATGTGATCTCTGTTTCAGCAACAGTTTCTGCTGCTGCTCTTCTACCCATTGATGGGGACTAATTTGAACAAAATAAAATTAACATATATTTATAAATATTACATAAAAATGTTTGTAAACAAGAGCAAGAAAAAAAAACTCAATTGCTGGTTCAATCCTCATAACAAGGAAATGCACATACCTGAATTCCTGCAACAAAAACTTGGACAAACTGAAAGTCTGGCAGTAAATACACACGTACAGTACTGCCATCACGAACTTGTTCAACAATGCCTTGCATTGGTCTGCCCTTGTTTGCCGCTAGAAGACCCATTGCGTCCAAGTTACTTGGGTCCCCGATGGCGGAGGGAGGCAGATTTCTGATGGATGCCTCAGCAGCACCTGGTGTCTACAGCCAGAAATACAAGAATTCAACACTTGGAAGACATTACATTAAAAGAAAAACATGACTCTTTATCAACTTTATGAAATCAGAAAATGATTGCTTCATATTAAGTTTTGAATCATCTGCTTCAGTTAGGATCCAGATGCTTCAAGCGCTACCTCCAGTTGAGTATGAAATGAGTATGAAATTGAATGCAACATAAAATCAAATTTAAATAAATCAAGACTTATATATGTCATCACAAACATGTTGCAAATTTTTCCTGGACCTAATGACAATACCATACAAAAGTTCCCTTGAAATGATGAAATATCCAGAGTGCAGTTTTTAACAGTCATATACAAAACTGCTCCTCATCTCCAGGAATCAGCCTCTGTTCTATGATTACTGTAAGAAGTGAATCAGAATAGAGAAATGAACTACGCAGTTATGACTGATGAATAAGTTTTTTTTTTCAAAATACCATGCTAAATATATTTCTTTTTATATATACATCCATGAATTAATTCCTACATCAAATGACTGTATCTGTGCAAATGATATGAGTTCATTTACAGTGCATGAGACGAGCACAAAACCAATAATAAAAATAGTTATGTATTAACTAGAAAAGGGTTTTAAAGAAGTAAGCACAAAATGGCCATTGAGAGGGTACCATTTGCAGTGAATGGGGAGGAAATAGTGACGAAATAAACAAGAGATTGAGAGAAGCTAACCTTACTCCATCGACCCAGACCCTGTTGCTTAGCTTGTTCTTCAAGTTGGAGCAAGTCGGCAAGGAAAGGACTAGCTTCCCCTTTCTGCTGACCTTGTTCCCTCACCTAAGTGGATAAATGATCAATATAGGCAAGGGAAATGAAAATTATATATTAAGATTCTTTCCAAGAAAATAAAAGGTAACCTTTGCCCAGCCTTCAGAAACAACAAGCACAGCAACATTCTTGTCACCAAGAAATACTGAACCAAATTCTCGACCAATAGATGGCACAGAATAATCCACCCTGAAAGTTACTTCCTGTAGAAAAAGTTTAGCAATCCCATTATATAGTCCAATAAAATTAGTGAACAGTTTAAGAAAAGATTATCTAGCAAAGAACAGCCAACAGAAGAAGAAGAATTTAACCTGTCCAATGCAGAGCTTCCTCAAGAACTCTCTGCTTTCCCACGCAAATGCCTCATCAACTCCACCTCTACGAGCCTAGGAGTAAAGACTTAAAGTCAAGACATTAAACTGTCAGCTGAAAATCCTCCCTAGCATTAGTGACATTCTTAATCCTCTTTTGATAGTTTCTAAGTTCTTGCATGCAATATGTTTGGCAACTGTCATACTACATACATTTAAACTTGCAATACACCGACACTGATACATGTATATGTGATGAAAAACAGTTTGAAATAACGCCACCGAACTTCAAGCTCTTCAACTTAGCACCCCAACGTAGTTTGTCACTCATCCATCTACTCAAATGGATCATACATAAATATGCAACTAAAGCAAAACAAAGACTTCAATCGGCAACAAATTGGCAAATCAAAGCAGTAAGTAAACAATAAAAAATATCAACAAAAATAACAAACGGGAATAAACTTTTACCAGTCTTGGAGCGATAAGAGATGATAAAGTGATGGTCTTTTCTGCTGGCAGCCCAGCCTTGTTGTTGGTCATAGCCATAATCACCAAGCAATCCCCTGAGGGAACAGCTTTCACTCTTCCTCTGTACCATCCTGTGGCTCCAGCTGTTGAAGTTGCCATTTCAACAGCTATGATCTGAAGACATAGCAGATTATTATGCATCAACAAAACCCATTCAGAACGGAAAAAAAAGTCAACAAACTCCAAATAGAGCTATTCAATCAAATTCATATTCATACAATACACAAAACCGCAATCTTCCATCGACTCGACAGTGTCATCCTCCGTACAGCCAATTCAATCCCAAAAACAAACAGAAAACAGTTTCATGCAATAGCAACAAAGTTGACATAAACAACTAAAAATACAGAAAAATCCAAATTTTCGATCACTACGCATGAGCAACTCCAGATCGGCAACATCGAACTCATCGAAGCTCAAAACGAACAGACAAAAACGATTAAAAAACACAAAACCTGATCCAAGCAACAGCTCAAACAAACACAATCTATCACTCACTCGATCAGACCAATCACAACATCATTACATCAACTTATAAAACAACAACCGCTACCAAAAAGCATACCAAACGAAAATTTTAGCTCAAATGAAGAGCTAGAAATCTGCATTAACACGCACAAAATACAATGACAGAGAAGAAAAGAAAGCGATCCTGTTGAGTTGAAGAATTGCGTTTACCTAGATCTCTCAACTGTGTAGAAAAAGAATCTTTCTATTTTCTTTCTCGGTCTACAAGACGGCGGATCAAAACACACAGATGGAGAAAGAGAGAGAGAGCTAGGGGCAATATAAATGGCGGATAGAGAGGAGATGGCAGCGAAACGTACCCTTCCCTTTTAGAAAAATAACTAGAACTGCCATTATAGAGATAATTTTCTTAACGATACGTACAGTACGTTCATATATTTATTTAGGTTGGCGAAATCCAAGGGAAGTTGGATATGGATTGCTAAATGCCCGATCTGTCCCTGTATTAGTCTGTTATCATCTTCTGTTACAGTTACCACATCACCTTACCACTTTGAAAACATTTAGTAGGGTCCACAGGACTGTGGGTGCTACGTTGTTTGATAGAAAGAGGAGATTTTAATTTAGTAATTATTAATGCTAGAAAGTAGAAATACATATGTTTCTTAGACAAGCTAGAATGGGGTAGGTAGCAATCTTGCGAATGTACTACCGAATTTGATAAAAAGGTTAAGTTTCACCGTAATACTGTATAAATATCAGTTAATAGTAAATATCGTTTCGGGTAATTTTTAAATTTATAAAATAATCTTAAAATTTTAAAAAAAAATTACAAAATAGTTCATTATTATATTATACATTTTATTATATATTTTTAACCTTGTTTTTAAAAATAAAATTTAATATCAAATAATTATAATTTTTTAAATATTTCACATATAAATAATAACCACAATTTATATAAAAAAGACAATCATTATCGTACAAATATAAAATTAAGAACAATATAAGTTATTTAAAATATTACAATTTTAATTTTTATTATATAATAAATAATAATTATATCAAAACATCTAATAAAAAAATATCCTTAACTCTTAAACTATTATAATTTACAACAAGAGTTCGCAATAAGGAAACAACCAAGTATAATTAAAACATTAAACAAAACATATTTTATTTGATTTACTATCAATTTAATATATATATATATATATTTAATCAATTGAAATTAATTATTACTAAAATTATAAATAATTTAATTTAATTTATAAAATTAATTTAATGATTATTAATAAA